>PVJI01016321.1:0-38539 GCA_004026765.1 Micronycteris hirsuta
TCAGTGTGCTGGAAGTAGCAAGTCCCCAAGCGGCAGGCACACTTGACTGAGCAGGGGACACATGAATGCCAATGATTTTGGTAGGAATCGAGTTTTCATTGAGAAAGTACAGATGAAATGAACTGTACAAAGTAACTTTTCTTTAATGCAGACGCACTCACTCCAGGCCAGGTGAAGGGGTGTCCTTTACCATAAAAAAAACTGCACTTGAGCATAGCTGAGCTCACAGAAAGCACAGAACCCCCAGAGGCTGTGAGTGAAAAGAGACGCCAGGGGAGGAAGTGTGCCCACGGACACTCGTGACTCCAGACCCCAGGCCTGGACACCAGGCTGGCCGGCCGCTCAGTGCACGAAGCCTGGGCCCGAGGCGGGGAGCGCGGACGGAGCCCCAGGAAGGGGCCGGAGCCCCCGAGCCGCCCAAGTGCCGCGGGCCGAGGGGCTGCAGGGGCTGCACAGGCGAGGCCTCCGTCCGTGTCTTGGGCCGTCCTGTTCTGCAGCTTCGATGTCTAACAAGGCCGGTCGTTCTCTGGTTTTTTCTTCAAAATTCCCTTTGCCATTCATGGCCCTTTTCATCTTCATATAGATCCAGAATCAATCAATTCCCTTAAAAGATCACAGGGTTTTATTGGCACTGCACCGAATCTACAAGATGTACTTGGAAACAGCGGGATTTTTACAAAAGTGTGTCTTCCAGCCCGTGGACGACCCAGCAAGTCTCTCCGCGTGAGGGTCTTCCCGAACTCCTCTCAGCGACGGTCTCCAGCGCTCAGTGTACAGACCTGGCACGCCTTCCCCGAGACCCACCGTTCGGTGTTTCGCACTCGAGGTCCCAGGGACTCTCCTACAGTTTCCCCGCTCACCCTCAGGGAAAGTGTGCAGAGTGAAGTCGTCACTAACCTGGCGCGCTGCAGCCCCGGCAAGGCCGCCTATCGGTTCTGACAGTTACACCTGCGCTGCTTTGGCCCCTCCGTCTGCGCTCTTCGCGCGGTACCAGAACACACAGATCCCAACTTCTGAGCTGTTTCCTATTTGCTGAGTGGTCTCCCCGGGAGCACCGGCAACTCTATTTTTTAAAGGAAGATGCAGGAATCATGTTTCCAGCTCACCTCAATTAGACTAAAGTGCATCAGAACTAGATCCCTCTCTGACCACGCACCTCCAGCGCAGGCTGAGCTAATGTCCGTCCCAACGGCCCGCTGGGCCCGCTGCGTCCACATCCCCCCTCCTGAAATGAACTGCGTATGAGGTCACCTTCCTCCTGGCTCTCCTTTGGCTTGAAAACAAGGGCTGTCTTTTCACATTTTACACCCCCGAAGCCTCCTGGAAGATAATGCTCTCAATAAACAGCGATAGAACCAAACAGCTGAGCTCAGTTGTTGGAATACAACATGCGGGCTCAACATAGGGTCAGGCACCATCTCACCCGGTCTTCGGGAAGACCTCGGGGGCAGGACGAGCAGACAGAATCACAACTATGCACTGGTCTGGGACAGACCCAGGGACAGGGATGTGGGCCCGCCGTGCCCAGCAGGGTGGCACACACGCCACACTAGCGTGTGTGTGTTCACACAAAGCCCCATGTCTCTACGAGCATTTCGATCCACACAAAAACCCTGCTCCTCTGCTGCTCCTCTGACTTCCCCGAGTCCCGCGGGACCCACTCCTGGAACTGCGAGGTTCACGTGTCCCCTGACTTCCACAGTCAGCTCGACAGAAAACGCGACTGCGTCCCTCTGCTGCCAGCGGGGTCTCTCCTGAGTGACGACACCAATGTGGCGGCTATCTTCCCGTCACGAGAAAACCACCTCTAGCATCTGTGACCCACACTGCACATTTTGCTCCTCCTTCTCACGAAGTCCCCAAGCTGGCTAAGTCCAGGGACGCCTGCGGTTCCACTGGCAGGAGAGCACCCGCGGGAGTCCTGGGGTCAGGACAACCGGACACAGCTGCATGCTAGCGCCGGGGGAGCCGGGCAGCAGGTGCGTGGCAACCACGCACTGGTGTGCACCTCTTCAGCCCTAAAATCACCTCAAAATAGAAGGTTAAAAAAGATACAGGCTTGGAGTGATCCGAAAAATAAGAATAAAGACACAGTTGCTGCCCGTTTCCTGGCTCAGGAGTTAAGGGACGGGGCCCCACCATGGCGAGCCAGGACCGTCTGTTGATTAAGAAAGCACCCCTCCGACGCCACCCCAGGGGGTCTCCCATCTCTGTACGTGGCTGCAGAGGCCTCGCACGGCGTCAACATTTGTGGCCGATGACGGGGACAGTTCAAAGGGCCAGGGTGAGACGTTCTCACGGCCCGACCAGGAGCAGGACACAGCACCTCCATCAGATCCCATCGGTGCACACTCACACGACCACACCCACGTGCCAAGAAAGCATGGGACACAGCCTCTCGGCGAGTCTGGGGTGAAGAGGCCATGGTTCCAGCACGCACTGGGGACTCTACCACCAGTGACCCTCAGAGCCCTACCTCCAAGGGCCCACACAGCAGAGGGCGGGGAGCTGCGGAGGGGCCAGGTCTGAGCAGTAACCTCGTGACCATATGTCATAATCACAGAGTCACACATGGGAGGTGACTCGTCTGAAGTTCTTAATCTGGGCCACAAGGGCTAAGAAGTGAGGACGCTGCAAAATCAGAACTGGACCGAGTCGGTGAGCCATCCAAGCCCAGCAGTCAGCCAGAGCAGGGCAAGGGGCTCCACTTGGGCATCTCTGACAGGCTCCAGGGCCGAGACAGGGAAGAAGGGCGGCGGCCCTGAGCCCAGTCTCGCCCGAGCTGCGTATTATCCCATCAATAGTCCCGACCGCCCTGTGCACTCAGGACCCATGTGCCCACTTGGAGACGGAGGAATCTGAGACCAAAGTTCCTAGGAAGCCTCGAAAGCCCGAAGAGACGCAGCCCCCATTTCCCAGGACCCTTCACCGAGGGCGGGGTGCCCACCAACACACGTGAGACGGGCACCTAAGTCAAACCCTAGGGCGGCAAGGCCGCAAAATCAGCAGGTGGTCCTGCGTCCAGGGTCCTCGCCTTCCAACAGAACGTGCAGCCTCTGGGCTGGTGACAGCCACCATGGCCCAGCTGCCCCTGTGGACCTGGCAGAGCAAGGAGGCTACCCTTCGGTGCCTGGCCAGTCCCTGCTCTTTAAAAGCTGCCTGACCCCCGACCAGAACTCTCCTTCACAGCCTCCTGCAGAGGCGCCTTCTGAGAACTCCTGCAGGAGGGCTCCTCCTCTTCACTATGTTTCACTTCTCAGGAAGCCACGGACTTCACTTAGTGCCCGAGCTTCACTTAGTTCCTGGAAGTAATTATTCCTCTAAAAAAACAAAACCAAACCCCTGAATGGAGGAGAACTCGGCATCCACATCTTAAATTTCGACGCTGGCTCTCGCAGCTCAGACACTTTAAACCCAAACACTCATATTCTGAAGAAACGGCTTGACTGCCTTCTGCCAAAAGGCCGCCCCCTTCGGTCCCCCTTCTTTAAAATTCTTTTGGGCTTCTCCTCCCTTCCCAGCACCATTCCCCACAAAGTCCCCTTGAACCGCGCGTCCTTCCTTCCTTCGCCTCTCTGTCTGTAACGAGGGAAGGCCCTGGTGACGAAGCACTGTGCCCGCAGGACAGCACTGCCGACTCAAGGACAGGCCCTGGCGGGGGCCCAGCCCACCCATCAGCCCGGACCACAAACTCGAACAAGCCGCCTCTGTTCAACAGCCCAGGAGTGAGATTAATTATCACCCGGCCGGGTGCTGGGGCAGCCCCAGGGACGGGCCACCAGCCACTTACCAAGCAGGACTTATCCGTCACCAGTGCTAAGGCCTTGAAAGGAACTCACATTCCTGAGCGATATTTGTTCCTACGCTAATTTGATTTTGGAAAACCCAGGTCTCCCTCCCTAGAAAGACTCGTGAGAGAAAGAAGAGCAGCTTTTAGCCCGAAAGAATGGGAGGGAGACTCCAATCCCACTCTCCCGGCCTCACAGACCCTTCCGATTGACCTCTGACTTCCATCCCAGGGGGGTTTAGAGAGGGCCCCTGCTCCACTTGTTTGTCCCTGTGACTTAAGACAAACCCAGCTGACAACGACAAAGCACTTGCTTTGTCCCCGCATCAGTTAATTTAAAGGGGACATGTTTACTAACAGCTTAATCTATTTTGTACAAATACTTTTACATTCTTTTCTGCCATCAAAACAACACCAAAAAAAAAGCCTGCAAATATTGCATGCAAGCTTCCAAACCCGTGAGCTGGCCGCGCAGCCGCGGGACCGCCCTGCGGGGCCGAGTCTGTCTACCCTCCCTTTGTGAAAGGACAGGACCAGCGCCGGCACTTCGAGCAGCGGGTCTCCCCTCCACCACTCTGCACCGCGCTCACAATGCAGCAGCGAGGAAGGCGCACTTTGACCCGCCGGCTGAGCAGGAAGCGAGTCCCTGGCCCACACGGAACGCAGACAACAAGCCTACTTGGACTTGATACATTTAATAAGCAAACAATGCTTGTAATTTCACAAAGAGAATAAACCCGGGTGGTTTTTCTCTAGCTATTATGCAGTTCTATCAGGAAGCATTTGTTCCTACCAGTGTCATCAGCTGCGTGGAAACCTCAACACCAAATCTGCAAAAGAAGTACTTACATTTTGCTTAAATTTTGCTTTAAACACTGAGTTATCTTTTAAACTGAATTTACCTATAAAGCCTCCATAAAACCAGAATGCGTGATCTCATAAAATCAAATCAGTCTTTAATAGTAATAATAAAAATTACATTTCAGTACTGGTGCTCCGAGTTAACAGCACCATAAACTCGCGGCTGAAGAGCCCACCCCGCCGCCCGCGCGGCCACCACCCGACGCCGCTGTGACGCGAGGGGAAGCTCCGATGGGCAGCGGGCCGCGTGCCGGGAGCCCGGCCGGCACAGCGGCCAGCGCGGAGGGCCCGCCGCCGGGCCAGGGCGCATCTCGAAGGCATCAGTCGTCCTCACCGTGGGTCCTGGGGCACGACGGGACATGGAGCCAGGAAACTGAAAACTCTGCCAACGCTGGGCTCACTCATCTCCAGAGAGAAGTGACTTTTGGGTTGGTTTTGCGTTGTGTCTGTAGATTGCTCTGGGTGGTATGAACACTTTAATGATGTTCATTCTTCCAGTCCATGAACACAGTATATGCTTCCATTTATTTGTATCTTCTTTACAACCCAATTTAAACACAGGCAGAGGACCTGAACAGACACTTCTCCCAGGAGGACATGCAGGGGGCCCAGAGACATATGGAAGGGTGCTCAGCACCCCCAGCCATCAGAGAGAAGCAAAGTAAAACCACAGTGAGGTATCACCTCACACTGGACAGAATGTCCATCATCAACAAATCAACACACGAGTGCTGGGGAGGATGTGGAGGAAAGGGGACCCTCGTGCCCTGTCGGGGGGACTGCAGACTGGGGCAGCCACTGTGGAGAACAGTGTGGAGTTACCTCAGAAAACTAAAGATGGAACTGCCTTTTGGCCCAGTGATCCCACTGCTGGGATTACACCCTAAGAGCGCTGAAACACCAACCCCAAAGGACCTTGCACCCCAATGTTCAGAGCAGCGCTATCTGCAACAGCCAGAGAAAACAGTCTGCCGGAACCACATCAGAAGCGCATCTCTCCCGTCAGAAAGCCACTCCCTCTCCACCAACGGTGGGCGGCGGGGCGGCCCACACAGCAAGGAGAGAAGGGACTAAAAGCGTGAGAACTTTCAAAAAAGGAACTTTGTTGTTTTCAGATGCTCTGTCCAGAAAACCCAAAAGAATGTCCAGACAGCTCTTAGAAATAATCAGAGTTTATCAAAATAGCTGACTACATGATCCACACACAACAGTCAATATTATTTCTTGACCAGTAACAAGAAAGGGAAAAAATGTGGTATCATTCAAATGGGAAAAGAACTTCTAGCAAGAGTGAGGGACGCGGGACGAGACTGACCTAAGACGGGAAGACCTGCATGGAGATGCAGGTTCAGGTCGGACACGAGTCACTAAAAGTCACGAGAAGAAACCACAGCACAGGTGGACGGAGACGCCATGTCCATGCGCGGGAGGGCTCAGCGCCACCGAGAGTCTCCACTGCAGAGGGAGGCAGGTAGACCCACAATCTCCATTTCAACGAGGGTTTTTGTGGAATGCGATGGGCTGATTTTCACATGCACACACAACAACAAGGCATGGCCGTTTGATCTCTGACAGAAGTCCAAAGACAGTTAGAGGGAAAACAGCCATCTTTCCGACACATGCGACCAGGGTGACAACACCCAGATGCAAAGCACAATGACCTGCTATCTGACCTCACGCCTCATAACAATGAACCCCGAGTGTGTCTGAGGTCTGACATGAAAGGTCCAGCTTGAGACTTTCAGAAGAAATCACAGCAGCGATCTCTGTGACCCGGCGCAGGCAGTTCTCAGATCTGACACCCAATGCACAAGCCACGAAAAACAGAAATTTGGGAGCGCGAACCTCCCCGAAAGGAGACATGTCTGCTCTGCGAAAGCACTGTGAAGAAAAGACCGAGAATGTCACAGACTGGGGGAAGTATCTGCCAATCAGTTACCCCGCAAAGGACCTGCACCCAGAAACAAAGTCCGCTCAAACACCCCGGTTTTTGAAAGATGGGCAAAGACTTGCACTAACACTCCACCCACTGAGGAGCACACACAGATGGAAAGGGAGCAGCGGAGAAGACTCTGGACGTCGTCGGCATTTGGGGACTCTGAACCACGCCGAGACGGTGCCGCCCGCGCCGCCAGGACAACCGGGCTAAGGAGAACACCGGACAAGACCACGTGCCTGTGGGAAGCGACTGGCTCGCCCCCACAGCGCCCTGCCAGGTTAAGCGCCCTGCCAGGTCCTGCGACCCCCTTGTGACTGTTCACCAGGAAGCGCCAAGGCCCAGGCCCACCCAGCAACCGGCACCCGAGCGTGTGTTGTGGCTCCGTCCACAAGGCCAAAGACTGGAAACAGCCCCACGTCCACGGCACGAGGAACGGAACAGCAAAGCGAGGCACACTCACCTGGCAGAGCCCAGCCCGGCAATGGAGAGCAGCCGTGCATGCGTGTTACCGTGTGACTGCATCTCAGATGCGCCATGCTAAGGGGGAAGGCCACATTCAAAGGGTCACATGCTGTATGACCTTCTGGAAAGGCCACAATTACAGGGACAGAAACAGACGCGTGGTCGTCAGGGCTGGGAAGCCTGCTGTGACGAGAGGCTGCGGGTCTCGGCTCTGGTGGCGGTCACATGACTGTGTGCTTCAGCCAAAGTGCATGGACCTGCACGGTTAGAAAGGTGTGCGGGTTTTGCACCTCGATGTGCTTGTACTGACAATGTCCTAGCACAGAAACATAAATTTGTAGGACAGCTGGTGTTTCAAGACAGGAAGCACAGGAAAGACTGATAAATACAGGCCTCCTAAATAAATAATGTTGCACTCATACCATGCATGATACTGCAGCTATTAATGTTATTAATACACCCACTCGGAGCCCCTGCTAATAATTACCTCTCCAAACGCAGACAGAGCAGCAGAGATACACGTCTTGTAGCAGAGTCGTAACCGAGAAGAGGGAGACCCGAGTGCACACACACATCCCACATCCCACCCCTCTCTTCTTCCAACCTTTTCATTGATCTGAGCCGTGGCTTGTTAAAACCAGGGAGGAAATAGAAGCACAGAGTCACCCTGGGAAACAATTAATTTATCTCACGGTGTCATCAACCCAAGCTCAATAAAAAGAATCTGAAACCGAATGTCCAGATGAAGATTATCTGCCTTTGTTTTCCATCCAGTTTTTATGGTGTTTGGACAGGATTTTTTTTTTTTTTTAAGCCTTGACTTTCAAGAGGTCACATGCGCGACATTTCCCTAAATCTTCGTCTGGTCTCACAACAGGGCGAGTTTCCTTCAAGATGCCGCGAGTCAGGTAAAAGGCATGCCGGGGGGGAAAGTCAAATAAAGAGCGATCTCAAACAGCATTTTCTCAAAGACAAACATCGACCTGGTAAGTATTAAAAGCACGTTCTAAAACCCACTCTGATGACAGTTTAAGAAAGCCGCTTTTATGTGCACGGGGCCCTGCTCCGTGAGGCCTTTTAAACGCGGGTGTTTACCCAAAAATGCAGGCGAGGGCCAGGGCCGGCCTTGAAGAGGCGCCTTTTGATTGCACACGGCGAACTCCGTCTTTACCTAACAAACCGACCCACACCTTTGTCTCGCCCGAGAAAGGCAGAGGGCTGCTGCCTCACAAGAACGTACAAGCCTCTTTAAAGCAGTGGGGTTTTGACTCTGCGTCTCTGTACTTGTTGACTTAGAGTTTCTGTGAGTGACAATGCACATCACTGGGGCGTTTTTTTTTCCAACTCTGTCATCTGTGCTACTGAGTGTGCTTTGACTGAGATCAAAGTGGAAAGCTTCTAGAAAGATACACAAACCGCAGTGTGACAAATAGCATGCTGTGTTTGACCCGGCAAACAATCAATTACTTTCATCCGTCCAGGGAAAGAATCCCATGTTTTCAATGCTAATTCTGAGGTCTGAAACGATAGAACGTTACCACATTCTCAAAGGCGAGGAGCTTTAAGCAAGGAACGGGCAAACACAGCCCGCTCGCTGCAGCGCCAGCTCCCTGGGCAGAGGACCGTGCTGTCCCTGGGTCTGGGGCTCACCGTGAGTCAAGCGCGGTGGCGCGGGCTCAGGGAACAACGCTCCTAGGCCCTCCACTCCCGTTCTCGGTGGGAGAGTGATCTGTGGCGGGCCTGGGTCCAGCCACACCACACAAGAGAAGCTGTCGACAGGGCCCGACAACACGACCACTGCCTCATTCTCTCCTGGGCTGACTTGCACCACGAGGGGCCCTTTCACAGGGAACGGTGATGAAGTAACCCTGAAACGGAACCCAGGTCTGGGGCTCCGCGCAGGGCACCTGCCATCTGCTCGGCACCGGCTCAGCGCTCACACGTGTTACCACCGGATTCGATCCCTGCAGAGGTCTTTGGGTCGGGGGGTGGTGCTCACTGTGCCCATTTTCCAGATGAGCAAAATGAGGCACAAAGAAGTCAAGGACTTGCCCCAGATCACACACGTCTAGTTAAGCGCCAAAGCCTGGATTTGAACCTTAGTCCCTTCACTTCTAAAACCCAAGCTTCCGTTGTAGACTATCATAAACACGGAAGTTGCTCCAATGGCTTAAGAACGGGCGTGTTAACACTTCATTTCACACTCCTTGAATCTGAAGTTCCCCGTCTCATCCCTCACTGAGCAGTTTGAGTGGGGCGGGGGGCTTTCCCACGTGGGAAGCTGTGAAGTCCACAAAAGTTCACGGGTACGGACAGGGTGTTCAGCTGTGTGTGGGAGCACCACAATCAAGAAGACAAGCAAAAATTATCTCCAATTCTGTGAGAAGCATGTTCTGGATTTATTTGAAAAAGGTATTTTTAGATTCAGATGTCCTGACAGAAACTATAAATTAGTAAATCCAAAATTTAACCAACCAGTCGACATTTCAACCTTTCACTGTCCCTTCATCCTGTACAATGACCCAGAACAGTCAGGAAATGCAGCCAGGGCGGGGGGGTGGGGACCAGGAACCGGCACATGCGCAGAGGAACAGGGGCTCCCGGGTGGAAGCTTCCGGCCCGCCCCATCTGCACAGCACTGAGGCAGGCGCCTGAAGGACTAGGAAGGGCCACGCTACCTGGAGCGCTGGTGGTGACAGCAAGAAGTCATCGGTACGCAAGAGCGCAGGGTCCTCAGCTGGCCTTGCTCCGAGAGATGCACGTTTTACGGTGACAGACTTCCTCTGTAAAGGTCATCATGGACACCCTACAGGAAAACAGGATGACCTTCCACTTAGGAATCCAGCGCTTTCTTACTTTCGCAATGCAACGCGGTCTAACAACCTGTGATCACCGCAGTCAGTGCAGGAGCGCGCACTCCTCAAGAGAACGTGCCCTTTGCTACTGCCCTCCGCATGCCCTGTCCCTCTGCCCCTCCCTCCCCGGGCCCTGGCCCTGGCCCTGGAGAGCGCTGGCCCAGCCCCTCCCTAACTGGCCGCTGCCTTCTGGAAAGCTCTCCCCAGCTCCGCGCTCCTCTGTCCGGGGCCCTGCATCTGCCAGCACTCAGGCTCGTCACAGGGCAGTGCTGGCTGCATGCCTCCGTGCACTGGCCACGTGCCCCCAGTTGTCAGACAACGTCACTTCAGTTCCTCAGGCGCACAGTCTCCCTCTCCTCCTCACCGGTAATCTCCGGAGAGGAGGGCTGGGGACTGACTTCACTCAGCTGTCTCCACAGGCCCTGGCCCGGTGCTTCCACAGGACAGATGTTTGATAAACATTAGCCGGACGGACAAATGAGCCAGACCTGGCTTTGACGCCACAGCCACCCATTTCCCTGCACTGGCGATGCTGGGAGTAACACAGAAATTGTTCTGCGGACGTCAATTAAGATACCCCTGAAAACAACGCTGCACACCCGCAACTAACACCAGATAACAATGAGTGTAAACTGGAGTTGAAAAAATGTAATTAAAAAAATAAACCGGGGGAAAAATTCATTAAAAATACTCATGAAAATGCTCCCCACCCAAACCACTGAAAGGATTATTACAAAATGGAACACTTTTAGAAAAAAGAACTAACTTTTTACGGACTGCTCGTTTGTGTCTCAGCTTCTTTCTGTATTTCTACTTGCATTACACTGTGCCTCCTCCTTTCTGTTAAAGAGGCTTAAACTCAGTGAACGTTCTCAACGTGACATGTGCTCCAGCGTCGTGCCCACTCCCTCTGAGTGAGCGTTTCAGGAGTCATGAAGCACCTCCTGCAGCCACAAAGGACGCCGTCACAGGCGAGGCAGCTGGCCCCTTTCAGGCACCCTCACACACGGCTGTGTACACAGGGCGCGGTGACACCTTCCCGAAGGCACACACCTGCTGGACTTCAATGTACCCCAAATGCCCTCGCTCTGTGGTGCATTGTGAGGGCAATAAAGAGACAGTGACAGTTACTACAATAGGGTTTAATGCGGATGAAAAGCGCAGCCGACGTGCGAGGCGGCTGCTACCCACAGGCTCATAACTGAGAAACGAGGTGGATCAAGGAGAAACGAGCGGAGGCCTCGCCGAGGGGACCAGAGGGTTTAGTGACACGGAGAATGCTGTGCCGATGAGACACAAACTTCCACGAAAATATCTGCTTCCAAATTATCTGTTCCGTGAAAACTACGTCAACTTCAGAGAAGCAGTTCAGTGATCTCATTTTAAACATCTGACCTATGAACTGACAAATCCTGGACTCGGGGCTACGACCTCACTTGAAAGGTCATCAGGACGCGCGGCAGTCGGGGGAACCGCTGAGCCACCAGTGTCCCCGCTGTTTGCGCACACCCGACAACGACGGTCTTGCCGGGACCAGGAAGCCTGTGGGGAACTCAGGGGCGGGGCAGAACGCAGAGTCCTAGGAGGAGAGACCGCGGCCCACCACACCCCCGACCCGAGCATTTAGCCGGTCAGCTTTGTGGGACCCCTGCCCTGACTCCAGGCCGCGCCACGTGACTTGCTCTAATGGCACATTGACAGTCACACCAGCAAGGGTGTGTGACAGGCTCGCACCCAGGGTGCCACCCCATCTCACCCTCGCCGCCGTGACCAGGAGCTCACCGGCCACCGGCTGGAGTGTGGAATGCTTATGAAGAGCGGCTGGGCGGCCCGGGGGGCCCAACGGCTCCTAGTCCGTCGGCCGGACACCTCTTCCTGGCTCCTCCTGTCCATTGCCTGTTCGTGTGGTAAGTGATGTCAGCAGGGACCAAGGTGACCTCCGGCACAGCCCAGCCAACAGGGCCAACCTGCAGGCCTCCTCCGGAGCCGGGTGCTCTCTCCTGTTTGAGGCCGCTGAACCCGGGGCGGAGGGGACTGTGCTGCAGCATTATGGCCACAGCAGGCAGTGGGCACAGCACCAAAGCACTGGGCATGAGCACACACGCGGACGGTGGCCAGGCCACACGTGACAACAGCTCCACCTCTGCAGCAACTGGGCCCGAACGGTGGGGACCGGCCAGTGACTGCAGCCCCCGCCTGTCCTGCCCTTGCTTCAGGACTCAGGAGGAGCCAGAGGAGGCCAAGTACGCCCCAACCCAGTCGTGGAGACGCCCACTTCTCTGCAGCCCACCTCCAGCTCCCCTCACCCACAGCCGCCATCGGACACACGGGAGCCCCTTTCGCACTGTGAGGGCCCCACACCGCTGCTCCCCTCGGAGTCTGCGTGCCCAGGGGTGCAGGGCCGGCTCCTCACTCTGAGTGAACAGCCCGGGTGCTCCTGTGCAATGGGCATCTCCGGAACAGGAAGGAGTGCAGGACCGTGGACGTGACCGCAAGCTCCAACACACGCACTCGGGTAGAAACCAAAGGGAGGGGCCGCAGGACACACAGGGCTGTGGGAGTGGCAGGCCCAGACTGAAGACTGGGGCACGACGGTCATTCCCCTCAAGCTTGACTTTCGAAGCAGCCTTTCTTCACGAATGATGTGAAACTCTTCTGTGTGTTCCCAAGAGCTTCCCCTCACCCTCCCACTGGCACAGCTTCTCTCCTGCAGCTCCTTGTCCGGTCATCACCCGGTCTGCCTCCGCCAGGTCCTCAGTCAGGGGCCCTGTCACTGCAGCTTTCCCATCTCTCGGCCCCGCCCCCGCCACTGTTCATGGTGACGCGGAAGGCGGGGACGGCAGCGGGAGGCGGGCGGGGGCATTTGCGTGGAGTTCATTTCCTAAATGGTCCTGTGAGAAACTTGGTCATGAAAGTGGGGCGGCGATACCTCAGTGTTTTCATCACCACAAAACTTTGTGGCCTTTCGACCCAGCAATTGCACTGCTGGGATTATACCCTAAGAATCCTGAAACACCAATCCAAAGGAACCTATGCACCCCAATGTTCATAGCAGCACAATTCACAATAGCCAACTGCTGGAAACAACCTAAGTGCCCATCAGTAAATGAATGGATCAAGAAACTGTGGTACATTTACACAATGGAATTCTATGCAGCAGAGAGAAAGAAGGAGCTCCTACCCTTTGTGACAGCATGGATGGAACTGGAGAGCATTATGCTAAGTGAAATAGGGCAGACGGTGAGGGACAAATACTATATGATCTCACCTTTAACTGGAACATAATCAACAAAAGAAAAAAGCAAGAAAAACATAACCAGAGACATTGAAATGAAGAACAATCTAACAATACCCAGGGGGGAGGGGACAATGGGGAGAAGGGTTTTCAGGAACCACTATAGAGGACACATGGACAGAACCAAGGGGGAGGAGGGAGGCAGGGAAGGGAGGTGGGATTGGAGGGGGTGGGGGAAGGGGAGGGGAGAGGATGCAGACAACTGTAATTGAAAAACAATAAAGTAATTATTTTATAAAAAAACTGTGTAGTAAAGATTTTCCATCTGAAAATAAAACCGAATGCTTTCTATTTTAAAATAGCGTGGAGAGCGTGGTCTCCTGTCTCAAATGAACACCCACACTCTCTCTGCCCATGGGAGTTGCATCAGGGTGGGGGGCCCCAAGCACGTGCATGTGAACACAGGTGTTCGCTTTCTCCTTTGTTTAATTACATAGTGTTAAGAGATTTTATAACACATCTCTATCATTTCACAAAAAAAGTAAAGTCATTCTTTTTTCTATCCTCACCTGAGGATATATTTACTTCTTTTAGAGACAGAGGGAGAAATAAAGAGGGAGAGAAACATTGATTAGCTGCCTCCCATACACACCGTGACCAGGGATCAAACCCGCAAACTTCTAATGTACGGGACTATGCTCCAACCAACAGAGCCAACCAGCCAGGGCTAAAGTTATTCTTTTAAAGCAACAAACCTGGCCCTGACTGGTGTGGCTCAGTGGCTTGAGTACTGGACTGCAAACCAAAGGGTCACCAGTTCAATTCCCAGTCTGGGCACATGCCTGTGTTGCAGGTCAGGTCCCCAGTGCTGGGGGCCCATGAGAGGCAACCGCACATTGATGTTTCGTTCCCTCTCTTCCTCCCTCCCTCCCCCTCTCTAAAATACATAAAGTCTTTTAAAAAATAAAATAAAATTTAGCTTGTTTTTAGTCTGTTTTTACAAACTTCTAAACGAGAGTGGCCAGCTTAGAAAATTTAATTCCACTAAGAGACAAATGATCTTAAGTGAGCTTCAAAGTATCTTGTTTCTTGACTGTAATAATATCATTAATTCCAAAGGTATGTCAAACATTTAAACCTTTCGTCTTTAACAGTCAGTGGTCCACTTCCAATCAGCCTAGTTGGTAGCATGTTTAGATCTCACTGTCAGGGAAGGAAAAAAGAAGATTCACATTTTGTATGTTTTCTTTGTACGTTCAGCTGAACTTTATTTCAATAACAGTACAAACAGAAGCTTAAATAGCACAGGTGAGTCACTGTCATTAAAATTTTTTTCTATTGATTTCTGCTTCTGGGCACAATGGTGTGTTAGGGACCAGCTTCATCCTTACCTCAAACAACTAAAAAAATCGGACCAAATATATGAAACGATAGTTTCCAACCCTGAACAACAGGGCGTGCAGACCGTGAATCTTAAGAGACTGGACACAAAGAGGGCTGGAAAAGCTCCCAGGTCACCACCCGAATGGGGCCAGCAACCCAGCGGACTGCAGGGTGCAGAGGTCAGCAGTCTAGGAGGCCAGACGGGCCCAGAGAGAAAAGAGGTTGGAGAAAGAGTGCTCCTCTGCAGACTGACCTGAGTCCCCACGGGTGCGCGTGCGAGGGGACACCCTGCGGCCAGCGGGAGGGGCTTGGGGCGGGCCACTGACAGGGAGACAGAGCAAGTCTCCAAGCCTGGGGCCGCACAGACTGTGCATTCCCAGGCCCCAGAAGCTGGTGTAGGGACTCCTGACGCCTTGCCCAGAGGCTTCGTTCAGTCATGGGAACAAGCCGCCTGGGCTAAGGGCAACACTGTTTCCAGGTGCTTCACTCGGGTCACACACACAGCTCAAAATCACTAGAGCAACGTGTAAAAATAACAACATAAAATTCACAGGAAAGCAGAAAATACAACCCATAATAAGAAAAAGAAGGAATCACTGGAAACAGACCCAGAAATTGCATAGACAAGGACAAGTACAGACACACAGAGAGGCGAGCAAGGCCACCAGACATGCAGCAGCGAAGGCGGAGGAAGAGATGGACCCCTGGACTCGGCCTCGTGAGCGGGAAGAATGTGGATGAGGTCAGTGCCAACACACCACCCCAGAGGAGCATGCTGGACCACTCTGAGAAGACCAGACAGGTGCTGGCGAACTTCAACCATCTACTGAGTGCCTGCCTGCAGCAGACGAGTGCGCGCTCCCAGCACCACACCAGGACCCTGGGGGAGATGAAGCGGGGCCTAGACAGCATCTTCCACAGGATTGGGATGCTGGAAAGGAAGCCATCCAGGCAGCACCCACAGGCCTCCAGCCACATCCTGGAGGCCTCCCCGCTGGAGGGCGACAGTGAAGACCCTATCCCGCCCAGCACAACCACCATCGCCACCTTGGAACGGGACACAATCCCCCATGATGCCAGCCCAGACACCACCTCCCCTCCCTCAGCCCTGGCTTCGAGGGCCTGTCCCACATCCAGCCCGACTCGCCTGTCATCACATGGCCACAGCCGGAAAGACAACAAGGAGATACTCAGCAAGCAGACGGCTCCCAGGAGCTCCACAGGGTCACAGGGCTCCCCAGGTGCCTGAGGTGGCAGCAGGTAACCCCGCCTCCAGATGGTCAGCTTCACCACCTTATTCTGTCTACCAGGGCACCCTGGGAGACAAGGCTCCCACCCAGGGGTGTGGGGCTCCTGGGGTCTGCCCTCCCCACTCCTCCCTCACTGACAGCATCCCTCCCCTGCAGACCGTCGGCCAAGCCAGGGGATGAGCAGCCACCTGGAGCTGTTGAGCTGGGCACAAGGAGCTTTCCCAGAGCCAGGCCTGAGCTCTGCTCCAAACAACACTCAAAGGTTCCCAGAGACACATGCCAGGTATCACCTGTCTCAGCATCCTGGTCAGGACCTCCTTGAGGTGGGCAAGCACTCTCAGGCCTGAGTTCACCCCACCCCACTCCTGCACACAATAATTCAGGCATCCCTGTCCCTTCCTCCAATGGAAGTGTTGAATACTTTCTCCCATCACTACCTCAAAGCTTCTGAAACAGGTGTAGAAAGCCCATGACTGCCCTCTCAGCCCCAAGCGTGATAAGGCCCACATCTGTCTGACCAGAGGTGTGGACCCTGAGACCTTGCAGTCCTCTCCCCAGGTCTCCATGAAGCAAGCCGAGCCACCCTGGACAACAGACTTTAACGGAGTATTTTTGTACCCGATGTTTACTGATGACATTGGAAAGGTATCGATAAACAGACTCCTTACTAAGAAGAAAAAGAAGATGAGCATATAAAGGTGTGAGTATAAATACCACATTTGCAAGCAGCCGGGGGAAGCACAAGCACATAGGAGACGGCGGGAGACACAGCAGAGACACATTCTGAGATGAAAGCTGCACGAGACACGATGCACAAGCAGGAGCGTCGTCCTGATGAAGCTGCCTATCAGCAGTTGCCCACAGCTGTGTCCTTCTGAATCATCCGAATAGTTTCCATGGAGGAATGTTCAAGCTTAACGCAAAATTGGATGCAGATTCACTGTTCTACTCGCTCAGTCATTTTGAATGTGGCAGCCACACAGTGCACAGGCTCACTCATCGGCATCTACTGCCCCCACCGACTAGTACAGTGAGGTCGTCATTGTTCACACGTGCACAATCCAGTCCACGCTCCTTGGATGCCAAGTTACACTGATGTTGTACAAACCGTTGTTATATTAACAATAGCTGGACTTTTTCCGGACAAACTATATATATGCTCCTTAACTTATGTTGAGGCTACATCCTGATAAACACTTCATAAGTTGAAAATGTCTCAAGTGGAAAATGCATTTTAATGTGACACAGTAGCATGCCAGGTGTGGAACTCCGGACAGAGCTGCGGCTCACTGCCACTGTCCAGCACCCCAGAGAGTATCCGACTGCGTATTTCCAGACTGCAAAAAGTTCAAAATTCAAAATTGGAAGTACGGTTTCTACCAAATGCATATTGCTTTTGTATCATTTGTCAGCTTGAAAAACGGTGGTGTGGACGTCTGTATGCACACATATAAATAAGTCTGATACAAACGTAACCAGAATCCAGAGCAGAGAACGGTTGGGGTGGGAGGCAGAAAAGGCACTTCAGTAAGTGTCTGCAATTTTGTCAAACGCGCTGAAAACTACAGATCCAAAAGGCCAGTGAAACCCCAGCACAAGCCTCAAAAGAAAACCCCCAGGGCTCCTATAAGCACCCTACTTCAAGGACCGTGGTGGGTGCTGGCGATCATGGGCACACTGTGACCGCTACGGTCAAGCCCCCGCCCCCAAAGAGCTTCAGACCAGTGCACGCAAGCGCAGTGCGGCCCTGGGCTTAGCGGGGCTGGCGAGCATGCGCGGCACCGCCATAGGGGGGCGGGGCGGGGGGGGCGGCAGAAACATAGGCCGTCACCGGAATTCGTCACACGCGCAATGCATGACTGGGGCGTTGAGCATGCGCACTGGGGTATGACCGCGGCCACAGTGGTTGCCAGGCAACCGCGAGCGGTCACCGAGGTCCAGGGCGCAGGTCGTGGAGGGTGTGCTGAGGCCAAGTGAGGGCGGAGGAGCGCGGAAGGGACTGTCCCCTGTAGGGTTAGAGGAGGGCCTGGCCCCGGGACCCCCGCCTGCGCATCCCCCCCCCCCACCCCGGGCATCCGTCGGGCTGCCAGGGCCCTCAGTCCTAGGGCACCCGGGGTCTGCACCCGGTAGGTCCTAAAAACGTCCCAGTCAGAAATCGGGTCACTTCCGAAGCCCAACGCCACCGGGCACTGGCCAGCGCGGAGTCCGAAGGCGTGGCCGAGTCGGGCGGAGCATCCCGACCATTTAATTTCACACTGTCCGCGCGCCTCCATTGTGCCAGGTGCACTGTCGCCCGAAGTGGGCCAACGAGGAACCCCGAGTTGTGGGAACGAAGAGCCGGTGTCCAACCGCGGTCTCAAACCGTACGTCTGTGTCTGTGCGGGTGTTCAGTGAGCCTGCTTTACTCCGTAGCCTATGGTCATGGAGACAAAGGGGAACTAAGGGCTCTGGCACTGCACAGGTATTTTTTGTCACCAAGCCCTACCTCTTTTAACTAGTTGGTAATACTTGAGTTTACAGAGAAAGAATATTCCTATTAAATTCAGCGCTTAACACAGGACATGGGTTCAGTGGGTAGCCCTGCCCTTGCCACAGACTGAGGACACGCTCTTGAAAGACGCCTCATCTCTGGATCTGTCCCCTCGTTCAGAAAGTGGAGTGGGGCTGAGAAGTCTCCAGCTCTGCAGTGTAATGACGCCGCAGAGAAGGACACTCCGGTGACATCTGTCAGCACTGGACCTGCTCCCACGCCTGCCACCTCACTGTCATGATGACATGACTGTCGCAACATAACTTCCCTTGCTGCGTCCCTTGGTCCAGAGCTGAACCGGACTCGTCCGTACTGATGGCCACCACAGGGAGACCTCAGGCCCTCCCCCAGCCCTAGCCCAGCCCTTGCTCCTCCGGTGCAGGGGCGGGGCCTCAGACCCTTCCTGTGGGTCAGCTCGTTTCTAGTCTCACATCTAGGCCCACAACACTATCCCCTGGGTTACTTCAGCAACTCAGTTTCTCCCCAGAATATTTTGGGCTCTTGTCTGAAAGCTGAAAGGGCCACTCCCAGAGTCTTCCAGCGGGGAAGTGGAGCAGCGATAAGCATGTACAGAGCAGCTTTGGTGGGGAAGGCCTCTCCGCCGAAGCTGCATCACAAACAGCGCCCCATTTAACATAGCCCTGCAAGGTGTGTCTGTATTACTATACCTGTTTTAAGGTGAGGAAACTGAGATACGAAAAGTAAATTGCCAGACAAACAGGTGGAGCAAGAGTGGATCCCAAGTGTGTCCCCATACTGTGCGTGCATGTGGTGTGGACGAAGCAACGTCGGCTGCTTTCCTCTTCTGTTCCCTCTCTCCCCAAAGCCACCAACGCAGCGGGGCCCCTGGGGAGCCTGCATTCGAGTCCCCATAGTGTAGGTGCTCACGTCCCTCTGTCCCTCCCCTCCCAGGTGAGTGTCACCTCTAGAGGGCAGGTTCCACTCAGTCTCCCTGGCCTTTGGGAACACCCTTCTCCCGAGCACGGGGGTTCTCGTTTTCCTGTGTGGTCTAACCCCGACTTCCTGTTGACTGTGTTTTTACAGGAGAAGAATGAAAGGAATGCGATATGATGACATGATTTGATACAGCCAAGCAAGCAGCAGTTTCCTGGTTTGGCATGTTAAAAAATAAGGTACACAACTCTTGTTAGAAACTCACACGTGGTTTCAGTCATGAATATGTTTTAATCTGGCTGGGTGCGAGCGTGCAGGGGAGCTGCAAACCATGCTCGCACGGGTGACTGTCTGCTGAGCGTTTACGGCAAGCTGCACCCAGCTGCACAGCGCCTCGCTCCCTGTAACTCTCACCAGTGCAGCACTCTCTAGGATAAGAGAAGCAACGCTCGCCTGCAGCCTGATTTAATTGGAGTGAATGTGTCCGGGCACGCACGGCCTTCGTGGATCACAATGTATCTATCCCTATTGCAATTAGAGGCCTCAGATGCAGAGATGCTACTGGGTCATCACCCTGGGTGTGGAGACTGGGCTTTGCTCCTCTCAGCTGGCATGGGCCGTGCATTCTTCCCTGCTAGCTCTGGTCTAGTACGCTTTTGAGATCGAGAATTAAAGCTTCAGTTTTCCTCTGAGTGACACGTTACGTAACGTTCTGTGTGTCCCGCTTTCCCCCGCTTTTCAGGGGCACTCGTGTAAACGAGGTAACTTAGCAATCACTGCAGTTGCTTTACAAGATCACATTTTACATGACCTTCAGCTACAAAACCCTGCAGTGGCCAATCCTTCCCAGACAAAGACACAGGAGAGAGAGAAGGCACTCAAATCTCTAAAAAGAAATGCGAAAGCAGTAATCGACACAAGACTTCAAAGGAGGCCACCAGGCCCCAGAGAGGCTGATCCAGAAAGAGAGTATGTGCTCGACCCCAAACCACCACCTTTAACTTTAGGTAAGCTGATCTCATCATTCACATTTTGGCTTCTTCAAGCTAAAGAATTTAGTTGGGACTGATAGTATAATTTTCCTTGGACAGAAACAATTTGTAGTCTTATAGAAAGATACATATGTGCTAAAGTTTAAAAATGATGATGGGGACAAATGAGGCAGGGAAACAAAGACGACAGTGAGTGAATGTCCGTGCATCCACACTGACACACACGAACATACACATGTCATACAATGACACACGTGAACAACTGCACGAGGAATGGGACAGGAAAGCTCTCCCCTGCCGCAGAGCAGCAGCGAACTAAGTCAAGGCGCTGGAAAGAGAACGTCGCTGTTCGCAAGCAGCACAGTGAGAACGCCCACCAGTGGGGACGCGCGCTGCGACACAGGCCCACAGCGCCTCCCCCTGGTCTGCAGGCGCTGCAAGGGCACACCCACAGCTTAGCAGAAGCAACACGGCAGCCTGCACTTCACCAAGTGATCAAAACGACCGTCCCACAGAGGGACACCCCCGAGGTCAGGTGTCTCCCTAGCCCGCGCTCTGGGAAGGACGCAGTGTCCCTTCTGTGGCATTCTCGCCACAGCGCACGTCCGAATCCTGAGGAACCATCAAACCCCAAACTGACGACATTCTACATGATTCCTAGCCAGTACTATCTAAAAGTATCTAGTCCAGAAAAGCAAATGAAGACTGAGGAACTGTCACAGACTAGAGGACACAAAGACGACGTGACAGCTGAGTGCAGTGTGGAGTCCGGGACAGAAACAGGGAGCTGAGTGAGGCGAGAGTGAAATGCAAACAGGAGCAGATGGACAGCGTTAGGTCAGCGTCGATCCCTGGTTTGGCCCCTGCATGTTAGCCTTTGGGGAAGCTAGATAAAGACACATGAGAATTCTTTGCCATTTTTACAACCTTTTGCAAGTCTGAAATTATTTTAAATGGGGAGTTCAAAACAGACAAGATTTTAGAAAGACGCCGGGCGTGGGAACAGGTGCGTCTGGACACTGTGTCCCAGTGCCAGTGCGACGGAGGGAGGGCCTGGCGCAGAGGGGCCCGCCGCCACCGCCGTGCCATCCAGACGCCTTCCCACTTCACTCTGAACTGCTAGCAGCTGGCTGTGCTCCAGAAAGGGACAGAGCTCAATGCCATTAAAATTATCTATGAGCGGCACCACGCTGTCAACTACATTTTTACTCGCACTGTTTTCACTTCAGCGCAGAAGCTGGGCCTGTTCGAACCTCCCCCACTGCCACTCTCCTCAGACGAATGGGACAAAGTGAGACAGAGGTCCATCTCGCAGGGGGACTCCGTGCAGCCCTGCCCGGTGTGCAAGGAAGAGTTCCAGCTGCGCCCCCAGGTGCGTAGCCCCCCGGCATGCAATGGGGGGTGAGATAAGTGTGCCCAGTGGTCCCACTCCTGGGGGATGCCAAACTGGGGCCGTTCTCACGTAGGCACTGTGAGACAGAGTGCCAGGACAAATGCCAGGCTTCTCTTTTCCACCTTCTCCCCCGTGACCCTCAGACACTTAGCTTCTCTCCCATTCATGAAAGCCCACGGGCCAGGAGGAGCTGAACCCCGTCGTTAGGCAGGCCCGTTAGTCAGCAGGGATTCATTCTCAGGCACCGAGTCTGTAGGTGGGGCGCTCCCGTGCCCCCAGCCATGAAGGCTGAACAGAGGGGGGCACTGACAGCAGGGCGCAGAGAGGTGTTCGCGGCCCGACAGAGGGAGGGGGGAGCAAAAAGGAATGTGTAAGCTGGTGTGTGAACTGGAACACAAAAGAAAATCCAGACTTGCCTATCTCAGCAATCCGTGGAAGAGTCTTTCAAGCCTCTCCATCTCTATTCGTGAATCTGCCACAGTGAGACTGGGGCCACGGCAGACTGCAGCGTCTGTCTGCGCAGGGTCTGCCTCGCTAGCTGCGACCTGCACGTCAGGGACACTTCTTCCCTGTGGCTGTTTCCCTTCTGAGCAGACGGCCACCCAACTGTGGCTTCCCGCAGGGCAACCTCGTGCCTCCCACAGAGCGGGCACCCGGACGTTCGCGGGGAAAACACAGCAGACAGAGCAAAAGGCAGGCCGCGCCTGCTGCCTGCCATGTAAACGCAAACTGCACTTGTTTTCATAGGTTTCACTGCTATCAAGTTAGTTCATAATGAAACTTCTGGTCTCTACTCGTTTGAATTCACAGCTTGTTTTACACATGCTCTATTCCAGTCCTCTATCAGGATCTAAGTGCACATCTGTGAAACTTGGGAATTTCGGAAAGATTTTAGCTCTTAATCCACAGGATTACCATCTAGGAAAATTTAACATTTTAGTGTAACAAGAGAGTTAAGGAAGCCACACGGAGTCTTTCTGGCCCCTGATCGCCTCTTTTTTCTGTTGTTTCTTTCCGGTTTTTTTCATCATTCTGTGTTTCAGTTATAGCTGACACACACCCCGTCAGCTGCGGACGCACACCCAGCGATCAGACGCCATGTAACTCACTAACTAGGTGGTCGCCCTGATGGGTCCCGTGCCATCCGGCACCAGATGCGTCTGTTAGAACGTCACTGAGCCTAAAGAGCACTCCCCGTGCCTTGCCGTGCCGTGCCATGCCGCCCCTCCCCGGGGCTGTTCTGTCACGGCCGACCCGTTCTCCCCGCCCCTTCCCAGGTGGCAACGTCAAATGTTCTCCGTATGCTTCTGTTCTGCTTCTTCGTGGAGTTTGGTTTTTAGATTCAATTGTTGATAGATATGTACTTACTGCCATTTATTGTTCACATTTTTATCTTTTCTTCTTCTTAAAGAAGACCCTTTAAGCAGTGGTCCCCAATGTTTTTGGCACCAGGAACCGGTTTCATAGAAGACAATCTGTCCACGGACCAGAGAGAGGTGGGGGATGGTTTTGGGGTGATCAAGCTCACCCCTGCTGGGTGGCCGGGTTTCTAATTGGCCCAAACTGGCACCGGCCTGCAGTCTGGAGGTTGGGTACCCCTGCCTTTGACATTCATGTAATAAATGGCTTAGTGACGATGAACTCCTTTAGCTCTTCCTTGTCTGGGAAGCTCTTTATCTGTCCTTTGATTCTGAATGACAGCTTTGCTGGCTAGAGTAGTCTTGGTTGTAGATCCTAACTTTTCATCACTTTGAATATTTCTCGCTACTCCCTTCTAGCCTGCAGCGTTCTTGGTGAGAGTCCGGCTGACAGTCTTATGGGAACTCCCTCACAACTAACTGCTTTTCCTAACTGCGTTGTGAACAACTGATCTACCGGAAAGGGAGGGGCTGTGTACATCACACACGACATTTCTTCCCATTTTTTACTAATTTCTCACTGAATTCTATATTTTTGTTTGGTCATCGAAACAGAGACGCTTGTGTTCATTTTGCATTCCCTGCTATTGTTCTCGTATTGAAGTTTCCCTTGGTACTAAGCAGCAGCCGGCACTTTCTGACACTCACTGACTGATGTCATCGTCTGTGAGGCAGGGAAGCATGCTCGGGTCCAGCTGGACTCTGATCTTCACTTTGAGGACGTTTTCCGTGCGTTTTCCACCACCTAGTCACTCATTTTTGTTATCTCAGAGAATGTCTGCCAACAGTAGACACCCATGAACATTCACAAGTGTATTTTAAATATACGGAGTATCACGCTCTCCAACACGGACCCTCGAGTATCTGTTGACGAGACGCTCTGAGAGATGCTTCTGCTGAGTACTGAGTGCACAAAGACTGCTATTCAATTAAATGGTGATGACTTAAAGGACTGACGTTGCTGAATTTTTCAGACTCACGTTGGCCGTGAGTTTCGAGGAAAGGTTCTAGTTTCCGAGCTGCATCCACTCCAGTATTTCTTTCTCTCCCCCTCTCGGGAAGAGAAGTGCAGCCTGAATGAAGGCAGGAGGGTGATCACGTTAAAAACTGGAAAGCTCTCCCCAGATCTGGTGGCTGGTGGCCGAGATTTTACCCCAAGTGTCAGAGGAATGCCTCTGCCCCCAGGAGGCACGTGGCTGAAGCTCGCTCCCTGCTGAGCGCAGTCATCCTGGCCTTGTCCCTCCCCGCCTTCCCTTCCAGAAGAACCTACTACCTTTTTCTTTATTGGGCCTAAGCTTCTGTCTTGTCACAGCCCAGAATATCGTCACTATTTAGTGGGAATCTGGTCACAGAAAAGGAAGATTTTTCTTGTGACTGTACTGTCCCTATATTTAAGAAACTAAAAGTGATTCATATGTATCTAGGATTTACTGCTATTTGAGTGTCAGAATTACATCTCAATAAAGCTGTGATTTTTAAAACTTTAAGAGTGCAATGGAGTTGAACGAAGCCCTGAAAAAGGTACGTGCTTACCCTTCTCTGCCCCCTGCCCCCTGCCAGACCTGCCCAGGAGATGCATCCACCTCATGACTGTTTCGTTTTTAAACACACTGCCATTCCAGTGGCTCAACAGCAAACTTCACTGGTGTGTCTGACATTTAACTTGGCTTTTCTCACTGAGATTATATACCTGTGCCGTGCTAAACTTAAACGCTAAATATTATGAATATCAAGGTTATTAATTGGCTTTTTTAAATTTTCAAAGAAACAGCTTACCTTTCAAGCATTTGGTATTTTTTTAATTAATGCATTTATGCTTCTCTTTTAAACTAATTTAAACTTCAAACATTTTTTGTTTTCCCATGAACAGGTGCTGCTTTCATGTTCCCACGTGTTCCACAGGGTGAGTAACCCCGCTCCTCTCCATTGTCACGTGTGTGACCGTCACCCACAGCTGCAGGAGATGGGGTTCATCCTGCTCCCTGAGTTTCCCCAAAGGGGCCATTTGTTTTATCCATAATCGCCATTTTAGCTAGAAACATGACTTTGGGCTACAGGACAGTTCATCCTGGTTAGAAAAACTGTGAATTTTACATGACAAAGGAACACAAATGCTTGTCTAGCGGACTGGTAATGTCCATCAGAGTGAGTGACAGCCTGCATCCTGTGACTGACTGCAGAGTCACCCTGGACACAGTACCCTCTGCCTTTGCACGACTTGTTTTCAGAGGCTTTTGATGTATCTGCATGTGTATTCTTGTAAAGTGTCATGTGGAACAAGCTGCATGAGGAAGGTGTTAACATCTGATGAAACTTCTTCATGATCTAAATTGCACTAAGTCTCATAATTATCAGAGAAAAGAACACTGTAATTACATTAGAAGTAAAAATCTTGTTTATAAGTAATTACTCATAAAGAGTTAAGTGAAATGTTTCTCTTCAGGCATGCCTTCAGGCCTTTGAAAAGTTCACAGGTAAAAAAACCTGTCCTCTCTGCAGAAAGAACCAGTACCAAACCCGAGTGATTCACGACGGGGCCCAGCTGTTCAAGAGAAAGTGTGCGACAAGGTAAGAAGGGCCCCACCCCTGGGGCCCCCGCTGCAGTGGTGGCGAGGACACCACAGTGTCCCGGCCCTGACAGTCCCTCTCCAACACCGCGCTCCAGGATCCAAGCCTGCTGGAGGGGACACGTGGTCAGGAGGTGGTACCAAGACCTGAGGAGGACACTGCCACCCACAGACGCCAGGTTGAGGAGAAAATTCTTTGAAGAAAAGGTAGGCGCCTCCAGAAACTTCAGTTTCTACCCTTTCGTGTAGCCACTTTTTATGTATTTTTGGGCTTGTTTAACAGTTTTCCATCACATGTCCCACACAAAAAAGACAGGGAAGGCAGATTGTGGGGGCCAGCGAGGCCTGGGTTCAAATCCTGGTTCAACCCTCATCAGCTTCGTGTGTCAGACAAACAATAGCTTGCCCGCCGCCCAGCTACCTCCCCTGTGATGTAAAGGGACAACTTCTGCCCTGCAGGGCCGCGCTGAGAACCAGGGCAGGGCTTACAGCAGGGGCTGGGAAGCGGGCACTCACTGCCAGTGTTCACGTGCCGCTCCAGCTCCTCTCTGCCACGGCACCGCAGGGCGGCCGGGCGGGATGTTAGCTTGGACCCTCGGGGGAACCCCACGGTCACTTCCCAGGACATACGGAGTTTAGATCCCTGCCCTCTGGGGTCACGAGTGACAAGAGTTACTCCTTACCATACAAAGGCGCCTCCATCGCCTAACTAGCGCTGACCCGTGCTTTGGGGAAGGAGTGGGAGGTTCACTCACAGGCTCCCGGTTTCCTCGGACGCCCAGTCGGATCTCCTTGGGCCAAGGTGCCGATCCCTGCGCCCTCACGCCACCCTCTGACGTTCAAGTGTCTCAGCGCCGCGCAGGGACCCTGGAGGAAGGGGACCTGGGCCTCACTCTGCCGCAGCTGACACCCAGTGCCCTTCCCTCAGGCAGCCATCCCAGCAATGCAGGGACCACAGGGTTGGGGAAAACACAAACAGAATGGTGGTTCAGTGTGATGTCTCAGATTTAACCGAGAAAATACCCTTGCTCGGTTCTCAGCAGTATGACAACATGAAATATGCTGTGTGAGCAAACCACCTAGAGCCTTGTTCATCTCGACGACCAAGCCCTTGAAGTCGGGGGTGGAGAGAGGAGATGCTGCAGTGCCCCCTCCGGGGGCGGGGGGCAGGGCAGCTCTGCAGGAGCGCGCTGGGCCTGGGGGGCGTGGGGCGAGTGGCAGGGGGAGGCCGCGGACAGGGGCTGTCGGTCCACACGCGTCCACGTTTCTGTGTGGAACGACTGCGTGTCCAAGTCAGCCGTGGCCCTCGTGCAGGGGAGGGGACAGAGTCCGCGTGAAAGACGCCGTCCGTTCCTTCTCGGACATCCTGGTTCCGCGGGAGAGCAGCAACCAGCCCCAAATGGTGCGTGCCGCCCCCTCGCCTCGGGCCCTGAGCCTCTCCTCTCTGTCTGCCTGAGAGCATCACACTCGCCTCCTCTGGTCTCAGCTCCTCAGAGCTCATCGCCTGCTTTTAGAAGTCCTTGTCCCTAGGCCACGATGAGGCCTCGGCCTGACCTGCGGCCCTCGTGCTCACCCCCACGGGGAGCCTGGTCTCCCGCCAACCGGTCGTTGTCTCAGCAGCGTCTTCCCGCCTCCATCAGAGCCGGTCGCCCCTCCGGCCGTCCCTCACTCCCGAGTCAGTCCCTCACTCCCGAGTCGCGGCTGCTCTGCACCTTCGCTGGGCCCTGTGCAGGCTTTGCCCCGCCCCGCATCCTCTCCGTTGCTCTCAGTGATTCCACAGCAGGACAGTGTTGGCTCTCCAGTCATCAATGATTCAGGATTTCCTGTTACAACATTTTAACCACAGATTTGATAGCCCTTCTAGCTTATATTTTTTCGTCTGCCCCACTGTCTCAGTAAGTTTTAAAGCCATGGGCTGCGCTTTGCTTCCACACAAAGCAAAGAGGTGAGAGACTCGACTGACGGTGTCTGCACACACGTGCGCGCTGTGACTTAGACCCTTCTTCCCCGAAAGTGTTAATTTGGTGAGATCAGTCCGTCACCCAAAGTTTATCATTGCTCCTACGTTCTGGACACAGCTTTGCTTTCCATTTTTCAACGACCCTCAGAGCCCCTCACTCTCGCCGCCAGCTCCTCACCCTTCTCTGCACTTCCCTGCCCCCCGCCCTCACTCACCGGCCCCGCCCGGCCGCGAACACCGAAAACCTGCAAACCAAACCCATTTCAGACCCTACGCCAGCGGCAGGCCCGCACTCCCGCCCAGCCCCTCGCTGCTGTGCCTCCATCAGTGCCTGTGGGAGCAGAGCTGCAGGCCGCTTCTGAGTCAGCCACTGAGTCTCTGGCGATTTCATGATTTTCCCTACCTTTCCAACTCAATGGAACTCACTTTCACAAGCTACGGTCTAGGAAATAACAAGCAATAATATTAACCTACAATGTTAAAATGCTGGTACGTGTTGGTGGAATCTACAGAAAACTGAACTAGTTACTAAATTTCACATTACCCAGGATTCCACAGACACACCCAGACCATAGGGAAGCATCACAGCGAGGACGCAAATGACAGTGTGAGGGGAGCTGCGGCAGTGAGTTAGACTGCCAGCAGCTACCAGGGGAGAGGGCGTCAAGGAGGGGGACCCTCAGTCTCAAAGCACCACCGGCAGACCACTTAGAGCTCACAAGGAGAGTGAGGGGTCTTCCCAGCGGGAAGTCTGGGGGGGTCTAAACCCGGCCAGCACCCCGTGCCCCTCGCGGGACGGGGACACAGAGACAAAACGCTGCCTTCGCGCTCTCGTGCCAAAAATGCTGACCCAAAACCCAGGCATGAGAAACCACGCAACCACGTAAATCCAGAATGAGGAATGTTCCATGAAACGGCACCAAATGCCACAAAGGAGAAAAAGCTGGGACTGTCCCGTGACAGAACAGCCTGGCACTCACACACAGTTACAGAAAGAAAACGGGGGCACTAGCGTCCTTCCCTCCCGTGACTACTCGGGGTCGACAGGTTAATTTCTCCCGTCAGAAGGCTCAAAATGACTCACAGGACAGACAGACAGGTTAAAGGCTAAAGACCCAGCCACACGCAGCCCACGGGAGGCGCAGGCTCAGAGCGCCGCGGGGAGACACTCCGCACTACGGGGAGGCCGGGGAGCACCCGCACGCCTCTACGTGCACTTCCGCCGGACAAACGGGCCTGAGCCCGGAGGCCCTACCAAGCGACAAGGACCATCACGCACGATAAAGGCGTCAGTTCCAGAGAATATAACGGAAGTTAACTCAAAGTGGGTTAAAGACTTCGTAAGTCGGGCTTAGGACCTGGAACCAAGAATTTCTAGAGAAAATACAGAGAAAGTCTCCTTGACATTGGTCTTGGCAATGATTTTTTGGAAATAACATGAAAAGTAAAAGCAAAAATAGCAAAATAAACAAACGAATAAATAAATGGGACTAAAAAGCTTCTGTACAGCAAGGAAACAAGCAACACAATGAAAGGGCAACCTGTGGAACAGGAAGAATATCTGCAAACCTTGTATCTGGTAAGGGCTTGATCCTCCAACCATGAGCACCCCTACAGCTCAGCAGCAATAAAATACATAACCTGACTCTGCAATGGGCAGAGGACCTAAACAGACATTTTTCCAAAGGAGACATCCAGACGGCCGATGAGCACATGAAAAGCACTCCAATTGCCTGTCATCAGGGAAATGCACGTCCACACCACACTGAGTATGCACCTCAGCCGACGGGGTGGCTGCCATCGAGAACAGCAGACGACAAGCACCGGCGAAGACGCGGAGAAAGGGGACCCATGTGCCAGGTGCAGGGGTGTCAGCTGGCTCAGCCACTGTGGAAAAGAGCATGGATGTCCCTCAAAAATTAAAAATAGAGCCACCATGTCATTCAGCAACCCCTGAGGATTTACTCAAAGGCAATGAGATCAAGGTCTCAGAGAGACCCCTGCAGCCTGTGACACCGCTGCGTGTCCACAGCAGGAGGGTCCACCCCCGGGGAGC
Source organism: Micronycteris hirsuta (assembly GCA_004026765.1). Classification (NCBI taxonomy): domain Eukaryota; kingdom Metazoa; phylum Chordata; class Mammalia; order Chiroptera; family Phyllostomidae; genus Micronycteris; species Micronycteris hirsuta. The sequence continues at coordinate 29,583 of PVJI01016321.1, forward strand.
GGGGAGCGAGGAAGATGGTGAGGCCGGCCGGCCGGCCCAGAGTCTAGAATGTCTTTCAGCCATGACACGGAGGAAAGCCCACCACGGGTAACAAGAGGGACGGACCCCGAGGGTATTGTGCTAAGTGAAGTCAACCTAAGACACAGGCTCCAGGGCACCACTCACACGTGAGCTCTGCAGTCGAACTCACAGCAACAGCAGACCGGCAGCCGCCGGCCGGCCAGGGGCACGCCCTCGCGGTCACAGGATGAATGGGTTCCGCAGCGCTAACACCCAGCACGGGACGGTTAGCACAACCGCACCACGTGCTTGCGGGTCGCTGAGACAGTGAACCTTCAGCACTCTCCCCACAGAAGAGCAGCGGTAACTATGGGAGGTGATGGCGGGTCAGCTGACCCCGAGGCGGGGCCCTTTCACAGTGAGCGCACTGCACTGTCTCGTCCTCTGCCTTAAACTCATCCACGTTGTGCTGGGCTGGCCAAAAAAGCTGTTTAGTTCTGTCTGTAGAATAAAAGACGCATTTTTCATTTTTACCAATAACTTACTGATTTGGGTATTTTGAGTACATCGGCTATCTCCTGCATGGTATAATGTCGATTATTCTCAATTACTGTCTTGATTTGATCACTATCAACTTCGACTGGTCTACCCAACCATGGAGCATCATCCAGCGAGGACTCTCCAGCACGAAACTTCGCAAACCACTTTGCCACACTCGATCAGTCATGGCACCTTTTCCATACACTGCACAAATCTTCTGCGTTTCCATTGCGTTTTTACCTTTCTTGAGATAATAAAGCATAATATGCTGAAAATGTTCCTTATTTTCATCCATCTTCAATAGTAAAATGACTGCACAAAAATTCACCAATTTTGATGTTTTTTTTAAATGCATGCTGACATGACAGCTGTCACAGTACCATCTAAACAAATTGTTTCGAATGAAGTAAAGACAACTGAGCACCACTGGAGCCATCGTACAGGAAAAAACAAACAAATTCTTTGGCCAACCCGTACATCAATTAAAACGAAAATTCACAGGTGAAGATATGTAAAATGAAAGTGTAACTCCTGGTCTGGGTTTCTCATTTAGCCTCCCCGTTTTCCAGAACATATATACTCAAGTCCAGCTTCAGAAGCATCAGTGCCCATTTAAAAATAAATGAACTCCACAGCCAGAACAAGCAATGGCCCTCTCGAGGCCCCTTGGCTGATGGACCAGCTTTGTGACACAGTCAGTGGACACTCCCACAGAGGCGTGCCTCTCAGCTCGGCCTCGGACACCCATCTCTCCACGTGCCTGCACCCCACTGCCCCCCCACCACCACCACCTGCGCGGAACCACCAGACACCTAAGTCCCGGCTTCAGAAGCTGTGAAACTCGCAGAGCAGGATGTGCAGCCGATGGCCGTGTTGGACACAGCAAGCCCTCACACGCCCAGGGCCCGCTGCAGGCTTTGGCCCGGGGCTGATGTGTGCACCAGCAGCCACAGTCCTGAGCTGTGTTTCCATTCTCACCATTGGTGAGTGTTAAATCCAAGCAAATTCACTGTATTCTAGTCTTAAAAACTGAAAGTGCACACTCCTAGGAGAAGTAAGTCATGTGATACATCCCATAGTCAACGGTCGTGAATGTCAGCTGCGCGGCCCCCAGCAGCCCAGGAATCAGATGTGGCAGCGAGTCCTCCCTCCTCTCCAAAGCCTGTGCAACTGTGTACTCCTCTGGGACTATCAGAATCGTCTCAGAAAAGAAAAACTACGTGAACGCCACAGAAGTAGGCCCACTTGGCCACATGCTAAAGGAGATTACTGTGAAGACATATAGCTGCACAAAAACTTCACTCCACTGAATTACTTTTTTCCTCCCCTGGCAAGTGGGTGAAAACTTCTCTGCCGTACTTGGGAACCACTGGGTTAGACCAACGATAAGTTACCTTCAGGCAAAAAGTTTAATCAATAGGAAAAAAGGCAAAGAGGGATAATAGGGAGATATTTTTAGGCACAATAAATTAGGAAGTGCTTGTTTCCTTTAAAGTTTCAAGAGCTCGAGAAGATGAATATGTCTTTAATACCCTAGATTAGATTAGCTCAGGCCATTCTATTTTTACAAATCAATCTATCTTCCCTGTGAAAGAACTGTGGCCTTGCATTTTCACTCTTCTTATAGGGGGAATTAATGAAGTCTCTTCTTACTTTAGTTTTCCTGTATCTACTGGGTGTTAACTAATTAATACAGAGGTCGTCCTTCTACAAGTGTCAATGCCTCCATACACTGAGAATTCCTTTCTGCACACTTGCCTTGCTTTAAGATGTCATTGGCACATTCCTAACAAGACTAAACCGGAGCAGAGTGATGTAGTTTCTTTCAAAGAGACGGCAATCCTGGGCTAAGAACCCGCAGGTCAGATGTTGAGTTTTGCACCCGCGAGTGTCGAGAACTGACCTTGAGTCGGCAGTGCTTGTCAGAGGGGCACCGAAGCTGTGAGGACAACACAGTAGTCCTGGGGCACGGGAGCTCAGATCAAAGCCCCCGGAGAGGTCCCGGAGCTGCCATGCTCATGCCTGTCCCTGGCGTGCACAGAGAGGCCAAGTGCTGCCCAGAATGCAGTGGTTGGTCGGTCGTTGGAAGCCTTTGATCCTTATCTGGAAGTCCTGCTAGCGTATGTCATATAATTGAGGCATGGTTTTTTATGGCTGCAATTAAAACTTTTCAAATGCATTATATTATCTCCACTCAACCTAAAAGTCCTGACCGTTGTTTAGAAAGTTAGTGATTTGTCAGAGCTGTGGTTGGCTTCAGGGGCCGCCCGCTCCCACACCCTCCCGCGTGAGATTTCTCTTCCTTTTTTCATTTACATCTCACCAAACAGCGTAATGGTCTGAAAGTTTGTTTAGTCCTTTGAGTTCCTTTATCGCACAGAGATGGCAAACACTCTGTTGCTAACTTGAAGTGGCTCCAAGCAGCAAGACTGCAAGGATATTAAACCAGTAAAAGCTTATCAACTGATTCATTGATATGCTGTAAATTCCAGGCTTTTCATTTTGCTTTTGAGGGTGGCCCTAAGTCAACACATTAGTAAGCAATTTGCTGACATCAAGATGAATCACTCTGAGAGGCCTCCTGGGCAGACAGAGTTCACCTGGGCACTTTTGTGAGCACACTTTTTTAATGTTTAGCCTGTGCGTTACTTGTAAATGGCCAGTAATTGCTTTACATATCAATAACCTGAACTCTCAACTACTTATCAAATATCTGAAATATGAGACTTAAAAGGAAAATATACAGTCATTCTCATTAAAATTGGAAATTTTACGTATTTTGTCTACTTCTATAGGAAAATAGTGACCGTTATTTTTTTAAAAAACTAGCACTCAGGTGTCTTTTGTGGGGAAAGAAGAAGGGGTAGGTCTTGCCCTTCGTTTACTAAGGACATCTGACGCATGGAACAGTGAGGGAGTTAGCAAAGGCAGGCGGGCGTTGAGCATGTGAGAACTTGATATTTAAGAAATATTCCATAAAAGCTATACTTAGCACATGGCTTTGAAGTGGCCACAGTGGGTAGTCAATAAATATATTTAACTTTTTAAGATATTTCCCTCGCTAACTTCGAACACTTGGAGCCACAAGGACGAAGACCGTCCCACCAGCGCACGTTCGGACACGTGCCTGAAGTACACACCGGAGGCTTTTCCGTGCGTTTGTTAACACGCTGATGTCAAGGTCACGTTATAAGCTAAACACCCCTCTTTTATGGGATCTTGAAACTGGCAGTAACTTCAAAATCATTCCACACAGTGTCATTTTTCAACCCCGAAAAGAAAGTTACCCTGCACCTCTCCCACGTATCTGCACAAGGCACATTTCTAATCCATTGCAAACCTAAACTAGAAAATTTGTATTGAATGGTAAGGGCCTTACCAAGCTGAGTGAGGCTCTTCCTCAAATCTACGGAACTCCTTTGGGCAGACAAGTGCCACGGGGAAAAGGAAGCAGCATCCAGCCGTGAGAAGTGTCAGAGGTGCTCTGAGAGTGGAGCGTGGGAACTCACTTCCAACCCAAGCGTGCGAGGACAGACAGACACGCATGAGGTCACGAAGACGGATGGAGAGGACTGGACCTGTAGACGCACGCAGGAAGCAGCGAGGGCGACAGATGGCACCAGGTTCGTAGGCCCTCAGCCTCCAGAGGGTGTGCAGAGACAGCACTGGATGAAGCAAGAGGTGGGAGGGCCACGCCAGTGACACCGTGGGCACCATGCGCGCGTCCTGCCACACAGCCACCTGCCCCCGCCCCCAACACCTGCCTGCCCACCCCTGCCGCCTCCTGGATCAGCAGGTCACCCCACCGCAGCCTCCAGGCCAAGCAAGCAGGTGTCCCGGCCATGTGGCCCCGGGCAGGCGCAGAGCCCACCAGAAGAGCCCTGCGGCTCCCAGAGCGCTGACACCACAACTTCGGGCACTGCTGCGGGCCCTCGGGTCACTCGTGGAGCGAGTGCGCATCGGTGAAGTTAGGATTGTTGAGCTGCGACGGAATCAACTGCAATTTAATAGTCTTCAGCCACCACTATGTATGAAGAGAATCCTTTTTCTCATTGACAAAATGTCATATAATTTAGGATTAAGTGACAACTTCGATTTTTTTATTTTTATTTTTTATTGATTTAATCTTTATTATATTTTCTTTCATTACCATTCAGTCTCCTTACACCCCCCTCCGCCCAGCAGTCACCACACTGTTGTCCCTGTCCACGAGTCCTTCTTCCTTTTTGCTCAATCTCTCCATCTCCTCACCTCCCCCCACCACACTAGCTGTCATCTGCTTTCCATCTACGAGTCTGTCTCTGTCTTGTTTGTTCATTTTGTTGATTAGGTTCCAGCTAAATGTGAGATCATATGGTATTTGTCCCTCACCGTCTGGCTTATTTCACTTAGCATAGTGCTCTCCAGTTCCATCCATGCTGTCGCAAAAGGTAGGAGCTCCTTCTTTCTTTCTGCTGCATAGAATTCCATTGTGTGAATGTACCACAGTTTCTTCATCCACTCAATTGCTGATGGGCACTTAGGTTGCTTCCAGCACTTGGCTATTGTAAATTGTGCGGCTATGAACATTGGGGTGCATAGGTTCTTTTGGATTGGTGTTTCAGGGTTCTTAGGGTATAGTCCCAGACTTCCGGCCAAGATGGAGGCGTAGGTAGACACACTGTGCCTCCTCGCATAACCAAAAGAGGAAAAACAACAATTTAAAAAACAAAAACAGCCAGATCTGACAGAAAATGAACTGAGTGGAATTCCAACAACCAAGAAGTTAAAGAAGCCACGTTCATCCAGATCGGTAAGCGGGGTGGAGCCGGGTAGAGAGCACTCGGCAAGACGCGGTTTGTGGAGCGGTACCGGCAACGCTCCAGCTGTCCGGAGAGGCATGTGGCCGGCACACCAGGCCAAAACGCGGCAGGCGCACTCGGCGAAACCAGGGCTGAGCCTGGTGGACTGGGTGGTCCCTCATTCTCGCGCAGATAAACCAGGAGGAAAAGCTGGGGAGCGGAACAGACCACGCAGCCCACCAACACAGGGAAATAAAGCCTCAAACCACCGACTGAATACACCTGTGGGGGCTGAGGCAGCGGCGGGAGGAACTCCAGGCCTCACAGGAGAGTTCGTTGGGGAGACCCACAAGGACTGGGAACTGTGCAGGCCCATCCTCTCACCCCGGAGCCAGCAAAGAAGGACACAACTTGCTTGTGGGTAGCTGGGGAAGCGTGGAGAGCAGAGCAAGCGCCATTGTTCTCTCAGGCCCCGCCCCCACAGACAGCGTCACAACACTGCGACGTGGGTTACCCCGCCCTGGTGAACACCTAAGGCTCCGCCCCTTAAAGTAACATGCTCACCAAGAAAAAAATGGCCCAAATGAAAGAACACATCAAAGCTCCAGAAAAATTATAGCTAAGTGACGAAGAGATAGCCAACCTATCAGATGCACAGTTCAAAACACTGGTAATCAGGATGCTCACAGGATTCGAAGAAAGATGGTCGCAATTAGTTGAACAAATGAAGGATAATATAAAGGAAATGAGGGGAAATGTGCAGGGAGCCAATAGAGATAAGAAGGAAACTGGGACTCAAATCAACAGAGTGGACCAGGAGGAAGAAAAAAACGACCAGAAAAGAATGAAGAAACAAGAATTCAAAAAACTAAGGAGAGGCTTAGGAACCTCCAGGACATCTTTAAACGTCCTAACATCCGAGTCATTGGGGTGCCAGAAGAAGAGGACGACCAAGAGATGGAAAACTTATTTGAACAAATAATGAAGGAGAACTTCCCCAAGCTGGTGAAGGACATAGACTTCCAGGAAGTCCAGGAAGCTCAGACAGTCCCAAAGAAGTTGGACCCAAAGAGGAACACACCAAGGCGCATCATCATTACATTACCCAAGATTAAAAATAAGGGGAGAATCTTAGAGCAGCAAGAGAAAAGGAGACAGTTACCTACAAAGGAGTTCCCATAAGACTGTCAGCTGATTTCTCAAAGGAGACCTTTCAGGCAAGAAGGGGATGGAAAGAAGTATTCCAAGTTATGAAAGGCAAGGACCTACATCCAAGAATACTCTATCCAACAAAGCTATGATTTAGAATGGAAGGGCAGATAAAGTGCTTCCCAAATAAGGTCAAGTTAAAGGAGTTCATCATCACCAAGCCCTTATTATATGAAATGTTAAAGGGTTTTACCTAAGTCATGGAGGGATATCAAGAGGGGAGTGGGAGGGGGAGAGAGGGGGAAAAGGTACAGGGAATAAGTAGCATAAATGGTAGGTAGGAAACAGACAGGGGGCGGTTAAGAATAGTATAGGAAATATAGAAGACAAAGAACTTACATGTATGACCCATGGACAGGAACTAAAGGGCGGGGAATGGGGGGGTATGGGGGCAGAGGGGAAAAAAGTGGGGAAAATGGGACAACTGTAATAGCATAATTAATAAAATATATTTTAAAAAATAAACATCAAAAAAAAATATATATATATATATAATCCCAGCTGTGGAATAGCTGGGTCAAAGGCAGTTCCATCATCAGTTTTCTGAGGAAATTCCGCAGTTTTCCCCAGCGGCTGCCCCAGTCTGCATTCCCACCAGCAGTGCACTGGGGTTCCCTTTTCTCCGCGCCCCCTCCTGAACTTGTCTGTCGCTCTGTCTACGATGGCCACTCTGACCGGTGTGAGGCGGTGTCTCGCTGTGGCTCTAACTCCCATCTCTGACGGCTGGGGGTGCTGAGCACCCTGTCATGTGTCTCAGCCCCTGCGTGTCCTCCTGGGAGCCGTGTCTGTCAGGTCCTGCGCCCTGTTTTCACTGCCTTGTTTGCTTTCTGGCATTGAGTTTCGCGACTACTTCATAAACTGTGGACATTAACCCCTTATCAGAAGTATCAGCCAAGAAACAGGTCTAAACCACTGTTGGTCAAAAGAAATTGGACGGGAAACGGAAAAACACTGAGAACTGAACTGCGCGCCTAACGGCCTGGACTGGACATGCGCAGCAGGCTGCACCACGCCGACCGGCGGGAAGACCCGCGTCCCGGAGCCGCCTGCGCCTGCGAGCTGACGGCGCGCTGCCTCCCCAGAGGGAGACCCAGACGCGGCGGGGAAGTCGGCGGCATCGCAGCCCTGAGGCCTGGGCGCCCTGCGCCCCGGCAGCGCCGTCTCCAGCGCCCGCGCGCGGGGCGCGTGCTCACCGTGCCCTCGACGCCGCGGCAGCGCCTCGCGGCAGGGCCCGACCGCGCGGCAGGGACAGCGCTCACCGCGCAGGCGCAGGGGCAGCGCACGGCTCCAAAACCCCGCCTCCCGAAACCTTCAGTGCCGGGGGCCCTTCCAGAATGTGGGGCGGAACCCTCGTCTCCTACTCGAGATCCGGGGCTCCGACCGGCCAGCAGCACGGGACGTGGGCCGCAAGGCCCCGACGCAGCGCCCGGGGGGCCGCGACACGGGCCGCGCTCGCCCCCAACCTGACTGACACGAGGCACAGCCCCGCTCGCTCCGCGCGCCCCACCAGGAGTCACCCACCTCGGCCACGCTCCACGGCCGCATCCTCGCGGGCACAGCGCTGAGGGGCTCCCGCGCCGCCGTCCGCCCGGGGCTCCACATGACGCGTCCCGGTTCCACCACGTTTCAGTCCCGGACAGGCACACCTGACAGCCGCGGGCGCCACAGCCACGCCCAGCGCGTCATCCCGACGTGACGTCCTTCCGACCTGACGTGCGTCGCTCCCTCCCTGACCAGACGTCTCTTCGGACCTGCCGTGCCTCCTGACGTCTCTCTTACGTGACGTCAACGCGCGCCGTCAGGATGCGCAGCAACAGACTGGAGCAGGGCGCGCTTGCGCGGCTGAGTGGTGCAGCTGGGCGCAGGCCTGCGCGTCCCCGTCGGGCCCAGGGCGTACCCTTGAGGAGGAGGCAGAGCGCCGGCGCCGAAGGCCGCAGCGCTCCACGTGCTCCCCGTACCGTTACCGCTGGAGCGTGCGCGCTTCGTGCGTGCGATGAAGGCGGCCGCGCAGCCGTGGCCGGGTTGCACGGCGGTCTAAGCAGCAGGCGGTTCCACTGCCGTTCACGGCAGATCCGCCTTCAAAGGTCTGACGAAGGGCCGGCTACCTGTCTGTGCCTCGACCGAGGCGCAGGTGACTCCCGTGAAGAGCCGTCGGCCTGCGCTGTCGCGAACGGGCAGCCCTGGAGGGAGGCCGGCCGAATCGGACGGGCTCGCCGAGGAAGAAGAATGGAAAGTGTCCCTTTCGTCGCTCGTTCGATAACATTGTGAAGTGATAATACCCGGCATGTGTTGGGTTAAGTAAAAACATCATTAAAAATAATTTCACCTCTTTAAACCCTTTTGTAAACTCGGCTCCTGGACGTGTTCAGGTTACCGATGTGGGGCGGGTTCCCCTTCTCTGGGGCGGGGCCCACCGAGAGGAGCGCG
>PVJI01016322.1:0-38544 GCA_004026765.1 Micronycteris hirsuta
TAACTCCTGCCTCCCTGGATCAACAAGGCAGTGGGACAGGAAGGTAGGCTGTAAACTGTGAGGTACTGTGCTAGCAGACCATGGTTCCTGTGTTCAGTCAGTTAGCTGGGCTGTGTCCCTGCTCTGTGCCAAGTGACATAAGGCGATGCGGGGGTCGCTGGCCTGGCCTCACAACACGCAGCTTTGGTTAGTCTCTGCCTGCTGTAAGGAGGCATGCATGCCGTCCCTGGCTGACTCTTTGGCCCCAGGGGCCAGAGAGGAACTTCCAGCATCTTACGGAGAGCGGGCTGAGAGCAGGCACGTTCTCGCAGGTCCCTTCTGGCTCTCAAGTTCTAGTCCTTGGCTACTTGTAAAGTCTCAGTTTCCCCTTCTGTAAACCATGGATGATAATGCCTACCCTTGGCACACCTGTGAGGGCCGAGAGGAGTGGGGGAGGGGCTCTTGCGTTCCTACCTGCCCTCCACACACACACAGGCAGTGCCACTGTCCCAGGGGAGGGAATTTCTGCAATGACGGATGTCCCTGCAGTACGGCTGCAGGGCCTTGCATCTTGGCTGACTCTTGGGTCAAAGCCATTTGCAAATGACCTCTGCACCAGGAAGGAGCCGTAGGGAGAGGGAATGAGGTGAGGGATGTGGGGCAGTTGGAGCCGGGATGAGTGGGAGGAACCATGAGCCTTCCCGACCTGCTGTGTGACCTCAGGCCACCCTTGTCCTTCTCTGGGACCCAGCGCTCAGTGTGTGGGATCAGAATCCAACTCAGGCCTGGCCATGACATGTCACCAAGGTGGCCACTTGTCCCCAGTGCAGCTTCTTATCCCTGTCCCCAAGAGTGGGGCTCAGTGGGACTGAGAGACCTTGGAGATGCCAGTTATGATGAGCCTTCTGCCCCATTGCCAGAGGGGCCGCTTCCTCCAGGAGTCCCCCATACTGGAAGACTTTGGGTCCTTACTCAGGGCAGAAGTCCTAGGGAGTCAGATCCTTGTGATTCTGCACCCTTGGAGCTGGGCGTGGCTTTTGGAAATCCTTCTTCAGACAAGAGCCTGAGAGCAGGGACTGACTACCTCTCCAAGGTCTCGCAGGGGACAGCAGCGCTCTCTATTCAGCGTAGGCAGGCCACCAGAAGTCCCTTCTTCTTATGGAGGCCTCTCCTGCTGTGATTGCAGAGGGTCAGCTTCCCGATGTCCCCTCCCTGGCTAGAGAATAGCACAGGGCATGGTAGGGGAGGGGAGAGGGAGAAGGACGTACGTGTGTGTGTGTGTGTGTGTGTGTGTGTGTAAAAAACCCTGCATTGTGAGTGAGGTAGTTACTCCAGAAACTGTTGCCCTGGGTTCAAATCCCAAAGCTGCCCTTTGCCCTGGGACCTGGGGCCACATAATGTCTATTTTGTGCCTCACTTGCTGAATATTCCATGGCAGGAAGCAGGAGGCCTGAACTGACGTCCTAGTGGAAGGATTCACTCGTAGGGTGACTTTGGGGAAACCCCTACCCTTGGGCCTCAGTTGGACCAAAGACCCCCCAAGGGCCCCACCACACTGAGAATCTGCCTCACCCACTTCCCCCACCCTACGGGCTTCCCAATCTTGACCTTGAGCTTGCTAGGGTTAGTGAGGTTTGTGCTTCCCTCAGACCCCCACCCACTGCATTCCCCCCACCCCCACCCTAGTCTTCAGCTCCCTCTGAAACTATAAATAGGACCTTCGCAGAGCAAGCTCCTGCCCCGGGAGAGGCGGAGGGAAGGCCGTCCTCACACCCTCTGCTGGAGCTCGAAGCAGCCCCTTGACACTGCAGCGCAGGAAGCACAGAGAGGCAGCTGCCCAGGGCCGCTCAGCGGCACAGCAGGACCGACGCCTAGGTCCAGAAGGCTTCCAGATCCCTGTCCCTTAGAAAGCCTTTTATTATAGCCTTGACCCAGTGGCTCAGTTGGCTGGAGTGCCATCCATGCACTAGGTGATCAAGGGTTTGATTCCCCGGCGATGAGGACACATGCCTGGATTGTGGGCTTGATCCCTCGTTTGGGGTGCTCGCAGGAGGCAACCGATCAATGTTTCTCTCTCCCTTCCTCTCTCTAAAACATATCCTCAGGTGAGGATTTAAAAAAAAAAAACACCTTTTTTTTATAGAGAATATTGGACAGACATAAAAGTAGAGAGAATGGTATAATAAACCTGTACCTTCTCAGCCACCATCGCCTGTAGCCCTGTCTGACCCCATTGCATTGTTTGGAAGCATCATTTCCTCTGAAAATATTTTAATAAATCTTCCTAAGGATAAGGACTCTTTTAACGAAAACAAATTAACGAAAGTTCCTTAATATCACCATTAGTCCATCGGTATTCAAATTTCCAGTTGCCTCTTATATGTAATAAGTGGTTTTAAATAGTTATATATTTTTTCCATCTAAATAAGACTCACCTAGCACAAAGGCTTGGAATGCTTCTTAAGTGCCTCTTAATATATAGGTTCTCCCTTCAACCTTTTTCCCCGTTTTTTTTCTTGCAGTTTAGTTGTTGAAGAAACCAAATACAGCGCCTGCAGTTTCCCTGAGTATGAATTTTGTTGATTGCGTCCTGGTTCTTTCTTTAAAATGTTCCTCAGTCCTCTGCATTTCTTGTAAATTGGACATTGAACCTCAAAGGCAAAGCCTGTGTAATTAACCTACACCAAATACTGCCCTTGCTTTATCCAAAAGAAACCCCCGCAGGACAGAATGGCTTGAGTTTACCCATCACTTATTATGTGCCAGGCACTGTGCCAGACGAAGGTGCCTGGTGGGGGGGTCACAGCTGGCTGAGGGATGTCACCCAGGCTCACGCCCCTCACTGTCCCCACAGATCTGATTGTGGAGAGGTGCGACCTGGAGCTGGAGGCCAACGGCCGTGACCACCACACGGCCGGCCTGTGCAGGAAGGGGCTGGTGGTGCGGCGGGGCCAGCCCTTCCGGATAACGCTGTACTTTGAGGGCAGAAACTACGAGGCCAGTGTGGACAGACTCACCTTCAGTGTCGTGACCGGTAAGTGCCTCCACCCTGAACGCGCCCTGTTCTGTGATGTCCTTGTCCCCTGACAGACCACGGAACAGGCGAGGCCATCCCTCTTTGCCCCCTGGAAAATCCCCAGCAGTCACGAGCCCCATCCTACAGATGAGGGAACTGAGGCCCGGAAAGTTGAGAGATGTCACCCCAGGCCACCCAGCTGTGTAAACAAGTCTGTGCTCCTGCCCACCTGGTTCCTAAAAACCTGTTATCACCGGGGCTGGGGTTAAGGTCGTGTTTGCTCTTTCCCACATTAAAACAATTTCCCCAAAATCCATGCAACTCGACCAGGCCTCTAGGACCAGGTCCAGATCCCGTCTGGGTGGTGGAGAGAACCCAGCTGGCTCCAGCCCTTGCAAGGCTGCCTCAGGCTTGGGGCTGCACAGACAGACCTGGGTTCTGGTGCAGACTGGGTTGCCTACCTGCTGTGTGATGTGGAGCAAGTTACTCAGCCTCTCTGAGCCCATTTTATCACGTGGAAGACAGCCATGGTGGAGGGCTGTTAAGTGAGAAGGGCCTGCTTTGGGGGGTGCCCTGTAGATGTTAGTGGCTGTTGCTGATCTTGCTCCAGGGGCTCCAGAGATGGGCAAAGAGACATCACGGCCCCAGTCACCCCGTCCCCAGACACCCAGTGCCCAATCCTGGGAAAGTGCCAAGCCAGCTGCTTTGGTTTCTGGTGGAAACCACTCCCTCGAGGTCAGCGAAGGGCCATATGGCTGGGACTCTGGCCCGAGGGTGGGAAAGGCCAGCTCTTCCTGAGGTCTCTGAGGGCAGACGGAGCAGCGAGCAGGAACTGTGCCCACCTGGCTGAGGCCTGAAATTACCTGGGAGCCCGTTTGATACTGCTTATCACAGTGCCTGCAGACTGGCTGCGGATATCCCCTCCATCCCTGGCCTCCCTTCCTCACCGCCTTCTGGCAGGGGCACACCCACCACCCAAGGGCACACACCCAGCACCCGTGGGGCCGTTGCTCACAGAGGGACCTCTAGCTGGTCTCTGATCTTCCTGGCCTCAGTGTCCCTTCTGTGAAGTGCCAGGTGGGAGCATCTGACAGCGGTGCTCTGAGAAGAGCTAAGCTTAGGATGATGAACATCACATCTACGGAGCACCTACTGCATGCTCGTTCTGAACCCCGTCCCCATCTTGGAAGGATAAGGAACCCCCATTTTACAGAAGGGAACACTGAGGCTCAGAAAGGTCAAGTTGCTTGCCCTGGCCACACAGTGATTAAGGGAAAGGGAAGAGTCAAACCCCAGACCGAGAGTCGATGTTTTTCATTGCTGTGACCCTACAGCAGGTACCTTCACGTGCCTGCCAGGCCTCAGTTTGTTCCTCTGTGAGATGGGATGGTAGAAGAGCTACGACCTTGGGTAACCTGTGATTTTTTTGCTTTCCTTTTCTTTCTTTCACTTTCCAGGTGTCCCCTCTTTCTCCTTCTCAATGATCTAGGCAGCCTGGTGTCAAGTAATTAGGGTTCAAGTTCACGGTGATGGAAATTACTGGCCTTCCCATCCCAGCCACTAATCTCTGTTATCCAGTCTTCACCCAGTTATCTCAAACCGTAGCCAGCCTGCCCTGGCCACTTCCACACCCCGGTGGCAGCCATGGAGGGCACAGTATCTCTGGGTGCACACAGCTTCTCTGTCTGGGCAACCGAGGCCCTTCCCGGCCCCGGGAACCCTGAAGGACAATGGCAGGAAGCCAGGGCCCTCTCGTCAAGGCCTGGCTTCTGTCACAGTCCAGCCTCGGGCCTGGCCTGGGCACCTTAAAATGTTGGCGTGTTCTGCGATCATGCTGTCCTACCTCTTCAGGGTAACTGAAACCCAGAGAGGGGAGGGAGCTGGCTAAGGTCACTTAGCAAATGAAGTGTGTGGCCTGACCCCACACGTACCCGAGGGCCGTGTACCCCACCCAGAGAGTCCAAGACCTGACAGGCTCTGTTACAGGGTACAGACCACGGTAGACAGACACCACCCTTGTTGCCGGATTAAAGCTCCGCTCAGCTCCCTGGGAGGGCGGGGCTTTGGGGTGAGTAGGGTGGGAGTGAGGTCAGCCTGAAGGAGTGATGAGAACCTTCTGAGGCTAAGAAGGTTTTGCTCTGGAAGGTTCCCCTCATCCGCTACACCTGGCTTCCTGCCACCATGGTCTGGGATAGTGACCAGGACCCGTCAGGTCCTCAGTGTCATTTAGGACCAGAGGGGTCCCTGTGGTGTCTCTAGTTCCACAGAGAGTACTGGGTGGAACTACAGCCCCGAGACTCTGAGAGCCAGCTTACGTATTACGTGGGCAGTGGTGAGGCCAGGGGACGGCCTACTCTCCAGACCCCTTGGGAGAAAGGGACGTGTGTGTGTGTGTGTGTGTGTGTGTGTGTGTGCGCGCGCCAGCTGTCCTGGGACTGAGAGAAAGGGACGTGTGTGTGCTGACCTTTCCGTGGGGGCGGTAAGTCCACAGAGACGGTGGCTGCGGGACCTGGCCCAGGCTGTGACCATGGTGGCCAGATCACTGATCTTGCAAACAGGGGCATTTCTGAGAGGGAAAGGGACGCCATTAATAATTATTCTAGTGCCCTGGCCAATGTGGCTCAGTTGGTTGGAGCATCATCCCATCAACTGAAAGGTCGCGGGTTTGATTCCCATTCAAGGCACACACCTAGACTGGGGGTTCTGTCCCCAGTTGCGGCGTGTGTGGGAGGGAGCTGAGCAGTGTTTCTCTCTCACATAGATGTTTCTCTCCCTCTGTCTCTCCCCCGCCTTTTCCTGTCTCTCTCTCAAATCAAGAAGCGTGTCCTTGAGCGAGGATAAAAAACAATAATAATAATTATACTAGGACCACAGGCATATAGTAGGACTGTCCCCAGCAGACTGGGGCATAGGGTCACCCCCAACTTTACTCCTCTTGGCCTCAGTTTCCATTTCACTCAGTTCTTAAAGTGTTATTTGGCCTAAGAATGCTGATTTTTAATGGTCCCTTTTGATGACACCAAGGATAGCTCACATTTACTGCATAATTACTACTTCATCATCTCTGTTTTAAATGCCTTCCATGGATGCTCACTGAATCCTCCAAACAGTAATAGGAGGTGGTGGTGACAATATACAATAGCTCTTTTTTTCTTAATTTTTAAAATTTTATTTATTTTTAGAGAGAGGGGAAGGGGAGGAGAAAGAGAGGGAAAGAAACATCAATGTGTGGTTGCCTCTCATGTGCCCCCCACTGGGGACTTGGCCTGCAACCCAGGCATGTGCCCTGACTGGGAATCGAACTGGCGACCCTTTGGTTCACAGCCTGTACCCATCCACTGAGCTACACCAGCCAGGCTACAATAGCTTTTATTTACTGGACACTTATTATGTGCCAGGCACCTTGCAATGGGGTTTATATGCCTCACCTTCTTCAAACTTCACACCAACCTTGTGACGCGGTACTGCAATTGGCCCATTTTACAGATGAGGAAGCTGATGCACAGAGAAGCTAAGCTGTCCAAGGTCCCAGAGCCAGTTTCAGACCTGGAATCTGACCCTCCCAAGCGTGTGATCTAAATGTATTTTGTCTGATGAGAAAATTACGAATCAGAGAAGCGTAGTGACTTAGCTCAGGTCACACAGCACTCAGGGCCCGAGTCGGGGAACAAGATCTAGATTCTCTCGGGCCCCAGTACTGCCAAACTCCTCCCTCCAGTGCTGGCTCGGGAAGACAGAGAATGGGTAAAGGCTTACAGCGGGCTCCTGGCCCCCAGACAGGGCCCCAGGGGCCTGTGTCATGTCTGTTAGTTCACGGTTCTGTCTGGGCCTGGGTATGAATGGGGGCTGGGGGCTGGGAGGGAGCCCCTCAGTGAGCAGGCCCTATCCTGTCAGAAACGGTGGGGGGGCGGGGGCAGAGCTGCAGGCAAGGTGGTGGAAAATTAAAAATAACCCTTCCTGGGCAGCTGCCCAGTTGAGTGGAGGAGTTTCTGTTTCTCCTTCCCGCCACCCAAGTCCAGAAAGGGCGGCCAGCCTGCCCTCCCCCTCCCTGTGACTCAGACCTGCCTGCATGGGTCCGGCACTCCCCTCCACCTGAAAAAGCAGCTCCATCTCCCTCCCTGCGCCTTAGAATCCTGGTAGGGGCTCCTTCTACGAGGGAGCAGCCTCTGGGAATGAGAGGTACCCTCGGAGACAGCCCAGAGCCTAGGAAACTGAGCTCAGATGCTAACTTTGCCACAGACTTCTGGGATACCCTTGAAGTCCCCTTCTCTCTCCGCTAGTTTTCCCACCAAAAGGGGAAGCAGAGAGCGCCCAGGTACTTCATAAAGCGCAGAAGTCTAGAGGGACGTGAGACACGGCTGGGGCCCCTCCTCAGAGCTGCCTGTGGAGACCCAGAGGCCAAGAGCTGGAAGGGTTGCTGCGGAGACAAAAACTTAGAGGTGGTCCGGGCCCGGGAGCAAGGGGGCTTTCAGACAGGCTCTGTGGGACATCAGAGGACCGAGGTCTCATCCTATTTAGGGCCTGAGTTTCTGGGTTTCTATTCTTTTTTAAAAAAACCCTCACCTGAGGATATGTTTATTGATTTTAGAAAGAGAGGAAAGGGAGATAGAGAGAGAGAAACATCGATGTGAGAGAGAAAGAGCTATCGGTTTCCTCCCGAACGAGACCTGACCGGGGATCGAACCTGTAACCTTTGGTATATGGGATGATGCTCCAACCAATTGAGTCACCGGCCAGGGTGAGCCTGGGTTTCTTTTTCTGAAAGGAAAGAAGGACACTAGCAGGTAAAGGAACTAGCCAGGAAAGGAAGGCCCTTGGGGAGCATCCACCTAATTCCTGTCCATGCTCCAGATGGGTAAACTGAGTGGAGGACAGGCTTGTCCTAAGTCACGCCAGCCCGGAGCACTGAGGCTAAGACCTGTCCCAGGCTGTGCTGTCCCCTCTCCCAGGAGGAATCTGTCTGGTTGAGAACCTACTGTGTGCCTGCAGCTTTTCATGCATTCCCACAGAATTTCCATGCAAGTGGTTGGGGTTTGATCCCACTTTACAGATGGGCAAACCAAGGCTCAGGAAGATGGAATCTCTTGCCTAGGTTCTCTGAATGGTTAGTGGCCTTGAATCCAGGTCCAAGGACCCTTGGCATGTGCCCGGCCCCTGCCAGCCCTGACTCCCTCCCTCCCTGCCCAACTCTGGCTCATGGCCCCTGCTTTCTCCTTCCACAGGCCCAGCCCCCAGCAAAGACACCGGGACCAAGGCCCACTTCCCGCTGTCCAATAGTGTGGAAGAGGGAGCCTGGACAGCCTCGGTGGTAGACCAGCAGAACAGCGTCCTCTCGCTGCAGCTCGCCGCACCGGCCCACGCCCCCATTGGCCTATACCGCCTCAGCCTGGAGGCCTCCATGGGCAACCAGGGCTCCAGCTTCGTGCTGGGCCACTTCACTCTGCTCTTCAATACCTGGTGCCCAGGTAAGCCACACTCCATCCATGGGCACAGGGAGATGGGCAGGGCTAGACCCACCCATGGGGGCCACTGAGGATGGGGGAATGGGACAGAAGAGACATCAGCGTGGATTGAGTGAGGTCCACTTTGTACAACTCCGTGCTCAGCCTCCCAAAACCCTGTGCCGTGAGGACTCCTCTTACCCCCATTCACAGAGGAGACAGGCATGCAGAAGCAAAATGGCCCGTTCGAGGCCTCACAGCCACTAAGCGATCTTATCCCATGTCTTAGCTCATCTGTTCCCATGACACTGTGAGCTGGCCTGGCTCAGAAGCCCTGTTCAGGCATGCAGTGCCCAGGGGACGTCCAGGGCCACGGCTCCCCACCTGGTTCTGTTTCACGGGGCTCTGTTTTAAATCTCACCAGACTGGCTTGGGGAGGGGCAACTGCGGGAGGTGGAGGCACAGGGTGGCCAGGTTTTGTTACCTGAGTGCTTCCTCATATGCACTCTCAATGATCCCCCTTGACCATCCTGAGGGCAGAGGTCAGCCTCCTCATGTCACAGGCAGGAAACTGAGGCTCAGAGAAGCGAAGGGGCCTTGGGCAGCTTCTTCAGTGAGAAAGTAGACCAATGCCGGACAGAGCCAGAGTCAGAGGGGAGGGTGTGGAAGAGCTGAGGCCGCTCATGCAGGCGGGAGGAGGCAGGCTGCCGCAACACTTCTAGGGCCTCAGTTTCCCCATTCGACTACAAGGCAGCCAGATCTGCGTCCTTCTTGCTCCTACACAGCAAGGCAGAGAGCGACGCCTTGTGGGTGGGCCCCCGCCTAAGAACAGGGCGCTCCCCCGCTCCAAAGCCTGGGCCCTGGGCGGAAATTCCGGCCTCCCCAGCATGAGACAACCAGCTTCTTCCAGGGCCGTTGCTTTATTTGTATTTTCTTCTCCATGTTGAGGACATTTTATAACATATCTGAGCAGGAAGAGTTTTTATTCTCCCTTTTATGTACTTTAGCTTTTGTTTCTCGTTACAACACGAAGACAAGAGAACGCATCGTCTTGGTAAAACCTTCAAGAGAAAGAGAAACAGCAAGCCCTCAGTTTCCCTCCTTGGGGACGCGATAAGTGGCCATCGTGGGGGGCTCGTCTCCTTAGCTCTGGGTGCACAAGCCTGGAGGAATCCCTGCGTTAAGGAGCTCCTCTGTCTCTTGAACAGAAAAGGGTCCCCACGTGTACAGCAACCCACTGGGTTGTTTTTCTCTCCACAGTACGTCTGGCGGATCTTTCCACACTCCTCTGCACACATCGGCTCATTCTTTTTGAGGGCCCGAATGTTCATATCTTGCCCATGTGCCTTGCTCATTCAGCGGGTCCCCCGCCCCAGCAGCTCATCACAGGGAGGGTGTCGCAACGGGCACCCTTGTTCACATGGCCGCATGGAATGGCTCTCAGGACAGAAGTGGCCTTGCTGGACTCTGCTGGATGCTTACTTTGGTTTTTGACAGTCCACAGAGCTCACAGCCAGTTGACAGCCCAGCCCACGGAGCAGGAGCGTGCCTGTGCCCCCCTCTCCCTCCCCCCAGCCCCATCCAATACTGTGGGAGTTCAGAGTCCAGGGAACAGGAAGCAAGGTTCTGGGGGATGTCCTCTTTCCTTTTGAACTGTTCCCTCCCTGCCTGGTGGGTTGGTGTGGCGGTCAGCCAAATAGCACAGTGACTAAAGCGGCTCCTGTCTCCGGGAGGAAGTGGAAACAGTGGAGCTGGTGATTGGGAAGCAGGAAGCTGGGTTCTGTGGCCGTGGGACGATAGACAAGGATACTGTTCTCCCTCTTGGGGAGAGGGTAGACTCTGCCCGTGACAGGGGACCCTCCTGTCCCTGAGCTCCCACGCGGACAGGATCAAGCACCAGTTACGTGTGAGGCTTCTGTCCCCAGCACCTCCCTCCTTCCCAGATGGAAACCGGAGCAGGGGACTTCCCAGCATACTGACACACTCACTCCAATGGGAAAATACTGTGCATTTTTCTTTCTCTTTCATTCTTTCTCCCACACTGTCAGTTGGTTTATAACCACATAGTTCACTTACCACAAGGCTAATTTTTATTGCATAATTTCTGTAGCGAAAGAGCAGGACACATTAGACACTCCACCATTTTTACATCTGCCTTCCTCTATGCAATAAGAGTGGGGGTGCTGGTCACTGCAGATGGGCAGATGGAGCCCAGGGACCTGGGGGGCCTGGGCAGCTGCATCCTAGGCCCAGCGTCACTAGGAACGCTGGGTGTGCTTTTGCAGACTGACTTCCATTGGCACAGGGCCTGGGGCCACTATGCTTTCAGGGGCCCATGAAAATATGTTCATTACTTTTATTGATTTTATTTATTTATTTATTTATTTATTTATTTATTTACTTTTAGAGAAAGGGGAAGGGAAGGAGAAAGAGAGGGAGCGAAACATCAATGTGAGAGGGAAACATCGATCAGTTGCCTCTCATATGTGCCCCAACTGGGGACTGAACCCGCAACCCAGGCCTGTGCCCTGACAGGGTGAACCGGCAACTTTCAGTTTGTGGGACAATTCCCGTCCAGTGGAGTCACACCATTCGCGGCAGTTGGTTGCTTTTAAAATTAGAAGAAAACAATAAACATTTAGGCCAGAGGATATGTTTTAATATATGATATTAATATCTTCATCATTGTACCAATGCAGTCATAAAATCTATTTTTAATATCTTTTTTTTATGAAAGCAAAAATGCCTAGGCCCCACCAAAAGGCGTGATGTGGCTCTGGGTTTCCTCTCCCAGCCTCAGTTGCTTCGGCTGCAGAGTGGAGATGGTGGAGGCCAGCCTGACATTGGACCTCCTGCCACCTGGCCCAGCTGCCTCAGCCCCCTTTTCTGTCCTCACTAGTCACGGGGAACTAAG
Source organism: Micronycteris hirsuta (assembly GCA_004026765.1). Lineage (NCBI taxonomy): Eukaryota > Metazoa > Chordata > Mammalia > Chiroptera > Phyllostomidae > Micronycteris > Micronycteris hirsuta. The sequence continues at coordinate 11,351 of PVJI01016322.1, forward strand.
TGCCCTGCATCTTCCAGCAGCCGCAACTTTGCTGTTTCTGCTTAGAACGTCGTCAAGGCATCAGATGCCACCTGTTCCGGGTGGTTGTTCCTGACCCCCCAGCTGGACAGGACCCCACCTCCCAGAGTTGCAGGTGCCTTTCCCCGGCTCTCTCTCCACCCGAATGGTGCTCCTTCCTCGCACTGGCTTGGGGCTTAGCTTACAGGGCACCTTCTAGATGTGCCATCACGTTTTACTCACAGGGAACACAGACATGTGGGCGGAGACGGAGAAGTGCCCTGCCCAGGATCTCACACCACGAGTGAGGATCAGAGCCAGGGGGCTCCTGACTCCGGTCCGGCACTCCTCTGTCTCTTATTCTGGCATCAGCTTTCCCAATGGTACAATATTCTTGAGCCTCAGTTTTCCCATCTGTAAAATGGGGCTTTCATGGATCCCTTCTACACAGGGCTCTTGTGGCAAATCAGCAAGTTAGTATATGCCACATACTTACCACAAATCCTGGCACTTTATCCAAAAAATGTTGGAGAAAGGCCGCAGCCAGCCATTGTTGTCACTAATTGGTAACACCTTATATCACTGACACAGGATTATTTATTAATGATTAGTTTTTCACATTAAAATATAGGAAAGCTCCTGGCTGGTGTAGCTCAGTGGATTGAGCACGGGCTGGGAACCAAGTGGTCCCGGTTCGATTCCCAGTCAGGGCACATGCCTGGGTTGCGGGCCAGGTCCCCAGTGAGGGCCATGTGAGAGGCAACCATACATTGCTGTTTCTCTCCCTCTCTGTCTCCCTCCCTTCCCCTCTCTCTAAAATAAATAAATAAAATCTTTAAAAAATATATATATATACATAGGAAAGCCTCTGAGACGCCAACCTGGCCCTGGGGAGCTGGCACCCCGGCTGCCATGTCTGCAGGGATCCTGGGCCTCCCCAGACCCAGAGCTGAGGCCCCTTCCTTCCTACCCACAGCGGACGCTGTTTACCTGGACTCCGAGGAGGAGCGGAAGGAGTACGTCCTCTCCCAGCAGGGCTTCATCTACCAGGGCTCAGCCAAGTTCATCAAGAGTATACCTTGGAACTATGGGCAGGTAGGGCCCCTCGCTAACCGTCTCAGACCAAATGTGTGCCGGGCCCTGGGTCTGAGGCAGTCAGCTACAGAGGTGTGATTGGGTCTCAGAGTCACCCACCGCATGCTGTTAGGATTCAAGCTCCCTGAAATGGCTAGAGGCTCAGAGAAAGCCCAGCCCAGCCTGAGGTCACACAGCAAAAGGTTGCCCTACCTACCATGGAAGCAAGTCCCGGGTATTCAAGGTGGGAAAGAATTAGGAGAGCTTTTAGGAGTTGTGGGCAGGCAGTCACTCCGGGAGGGAAAAGGGGACATTCAAGCCCATATAGCAAACTAATAGGTAGCACTTGCAGAGTGTTTACTATATGCAGGCATGTGCTGAGCGGGGGCTTTAAACACTATCTAGATCAGTGGGTCTCAAACCTGAATATGCACCAGAATCATCGGGAAAGTGTGTAAAATATGGATCACTGGGCCCATCCCTAGTTTCTGATTCAGTAGATCTGGGTGTGGGCTGAGATTCTGCAGTTTTAACAAGTTCCCAGGTGATGCTGACGCTTTTGATCCAGTGTCCATACTTTAGGAACCACTGGTCTAGATGCATCAGCCAGCTACTGCTGAATAACAAACAAGCCCAAACCTTAGAGGCTTAAAACAGCAATGCTTTATTATTTTGCAGGAATCTCTGGGTCAGCTAGGGCATGGCTCTCTCGGCCGGACTTGTCTGACCCCAGCTGGGTGGCTGTTCTGTCTCATGTTGTTCCTCATCCTCCTGCAGGCCGGCCTGGCCTGGTTGTCCTCTACCATCCAGCCCCCCATAAATAAATGCTTAAGACACTGCTAAGAAAAGTCATGAAGCAGGAACTGTCTCACCCCCGCCCCCTCAACCTCCTGATGTGAAGGAAGGGAATAACTGCCCACGGGGGTCAGGGCAGTTCCTGAAACAGGCACCGTCTGAGCTGGGTGCATGGCCTACCAGGCAAGGGGAACTGCAGGGGCCAAATCTTGGAGAGGGGGGACATTCATGCCTAAGAAGTATGTTGTAGTTTGGGGAGCACCATGTCTGTGAAGGAGCCCCAGGAGATGAAGTGGGAGGAGTCGGCAGTGTTCGGGTGGTAAACCGGCCTTAACGTCAGGCTGATGGCAATAGGGAGCCACAAAAGGGTTCAAGCTATGGAGGGAGACCTGTGATGGGGTCTGGTTTTGGACAAGACCACAGAGATGGGGAGCGGGGGGCAGCTGGAACAGCCTTTGAACATGACAGACAAAAGTGACAGGAAGGGGTCCTACCTTTGATAGAGGTAACTATTGAGTCACAGGATGGAAAGGCGTGAGCCACACAGAGAGTGGCAGGAGGCTGGAATAGCAAGTGCAAAGGCCCTGAGGGCAGAGTGAGGGTGGGGGAGAGCGGTGCGAGATGAGGCCGGAGAGGGGGCGTCCCTGGGCACAGACCATGGAGCGCCTCACGGGCCACAGGGGAGTGATGAGATTAGATTTCTCTATAATCCACATCAGTTCTAACCAGAGCAGTGTGTGGGGCTGGAGTGGGGGAGGAGGCGACATTCCTCTGCTCTTCGGGGTAAGTCAGGCTTTAGGGGAAGTGGGAGATTTGGCTGAGCAGAAGGGGTAAAGGGGAACTGGCAGGGCCTGAGGTGATTCTGAGAGCAGGGAAGCCCCTGGGACACTGGGCTCCCCGTTCTGTAGTCTCCAAATTTCCAGGACCCCCCAGCCAGGCCCTGGATGCAGACATACCCCCTTTTCCTTTCTCACACACTAGGTCTTTGTCCCACTCCCACCCCTCTCCTGGGCCAGGAGAAGCTGGTATCAAAGAGATGGGGCCGACCCAGCCTGAACCTCCCAGTCTGTGTGAGACAGAGCAGAGAGGTCCTATAGCTGCTGGGCTTCATGGCAGGCTTCCTGGAGGAGGTGATTTCTCACTCTTCTCATCTTCTTCTCGTTTCCTCTGAACACAGTTTGAAGATGATATCCTGGACATCTGCCTAATGCTCCTGAATGTCAACCCCAAGTTCCAAAAGAACGGTGGCCGTGACTGCAGCCGCCGCAGCAGCCCCGTGTATGTGTGCCGGGTGGTGAGCGCCATGGTGAGTGGCAAGGCCCAGCCCAGAGGCCCATGGGAGGCAACAGTGTGGGTATTCAGGGAATGGTTAAGTCTCAGCTAGGACAGCTTGTATTTAGAAAGACAAGATTTACCCAAATGAGGATAATACTATGTGATTCCTCAAAACTATTTGTTAGTTCGTTTGTTCGTTCATTCATTCATTCAGCAGATATTAAGTACCGCTATGTCCTATGCACTGGGGAAACAGCCAGATACAAGACTTGTGTGATGTCTAACTTCCTAGAACTCATGTTCTAGTGGGAGGGTGGGCGGAGACAGACATGAGCCAAAACGTCGTGTGAACGAGTGCAGAGTCATAAATGATGACGCAGGCACAGAAGGAGCCCAGATGTGTGAGTGTCAGACCGCAGGGCCCGACCACAGAGAAGGCTGGGGGACCTCCCTGCGTGGTGATCCCTGAGCTGCTCTCACAGCCAGGAGGAGAAGAGCGTTCCCGGCAGAGCGCGCAGGGAGCAGCTTGTGCAAAGGCCCTGAGGAGGGACTGGCTTCGGCAGGCTGAGGAGCAGAAGGGAGGCCAGTGTGGCGGAGCACAGTGAGCAAGAGGCAGCAGGATGCGCGTGGGGCTGTGGAAGCGGCAGGGGCCAGACCACTCTGTGGGCCGTGGTCAGAGGCCTGGGTTTTATTCTCGAGGGAGTAGGAGTTGGGGCGATGGCACAGTCCGGGCAGGGGCCAGAGCTGGTCTTTGGGTTACTCGGGTCACTCCGGGTCATAGACAAATCCTCGTCTGCAGCTTCGCCTCTTCACCTCCTCCCTTCCCCTCCTGTTTCCTGGACCCGGGCTTCCGTCCCAACCATCTCCGCTGTACCAGTCTGTCACACCTCGTACCTTGCACCTGCTGTTCCCCCACTCTGAAACTCCCTTCCTTGCCTTTTACACCCCGCCGAACTTGTGCTCACCTGGTGCAGCTGCCACCCTCGCCCCGACCGGGTCCCCTGAATGCCCTGCTGCTTGCAGGTCAACTGCAATGACGACCAGGGTGTGTTGCTGGGACGCTGGGACAAAAACTACGCGGATGGCATCAGCCCCATGTTCTGGATCGGCAGTGTGGACATCCTACGGCGCTGGAAGAAGTACAACCTCCAGAAGGTCAAGTACGGCCAGTGCTGGGTCTTTGCTGCTGTGGCCTGCACAGGTGAGCTGCACACCGGGATGTGGGGAGGGCCTGGAAACTTCCTTCCGTCCCTAGAACCCTACAGGGGGGCACTGAGAGCCCTGGAGTGGGGTGCTGGGGGTGTCGTTTGGAAGGCGGCATGGGCTCGGGGTTGGGAATACGGACTTCGGAGCCACACGTGCCTGAGTTAAAAGCCCCCACTTTTCCACTCATTTGCTCTGTGACCTTGAGCAAATGACTTCTTCTTTCTGAACCTCTGTTTCGTCGTCTGTAAGAGGAAAACAACAGGACCTACCTCTACCTCCCAGGGTGGGGGTGACATAAATCCGCTCAGCCCAGAACTCGGCCCAGTGCGGGTCTCACCAGGTATGACTTATGAATGACTTGATGATAATAACACCTCCACCAATGTCGAGGAAGAGAGCACACTTTCGAAAACGCAGAGGAGGAAAAGATAAAGCCATTTAAAACCAAAACATGAAAAAAAGGATTGCTAAAAAGTCTTGAAAATTGGAGCCCAGGAGAAGGTTGAAGATTGTGCCAGGGCTGCCGGCGGTGCCCACGAGAACGGGCGGGCGTCGCATGCAGGCTGGGAACGTGGAAGCTGGGGCCCAGGCCTGCACCCAAGCCCAGCTCAGTGTCTTCCCATCGGTGTGTTCTTGGGCGAGTCACTTCCCGCCTCCGAGCCTCAGTCCTATTGTATATAAAATGGGCATAACAGTGTCTTTACCCTGGTGGGGGGGCACTGTAAAGGCTAAATGAGTTAACGTATGTGACATGTTTAAGATGATCTCAGATGCATGACAGCAAATACTTAGATGGTGTTGCTGCCTATTAGTACTATTATTACTAACATTGCTATGACTGGGCTGAGGAAATCCAAGAGGCTGGTCTCGGGTTTCTAGCTTTTCTGACTCCGATACCAGTGCTGTGGCCCAGAAAAGGGTCCCCGGCAGCCCCAGCACTGCCCTCCACACTGGCAGGCTGGGTGGGGACAGCCTGGCCCCAGTTCCCAGATGGACGGTCCCTGCTGTTCCTTCCTCATTACCACCGCACTGTGACCGTCTGCGCCCTGGCGACCTCTGGATTCCTCTTTCTTGTGGACACTCCCCCATCCTGGGCCCTTTCCTCTGAGAGGGTAAAACATGTCTGGTCAGAAAACCCCATGGGCTTTCTGGAGAAACCCCCCCATCCATGGCCTGGGTCTCCAAGCTCCCCCGTAGATGCCTTCGTCACCCTAGGCTGTGACCACCTATAGGTTTAGCTGTGGGTCTTGCCCTTGACTGTCCTCCCCCCATGGCCAAGGCTGACTCAGGTCCTTGCAGCCTCCTCCCAGGTGTGGTGTGTGATGGAGCCAGGGAAAACTGGGGCAAACGAGGGGCTGCCTGAGTCCCTTGGTTCCAACGTTTCTTCAAGAAGCCAAACGGTGGACTGGCCCATGGGTGCTAGAGTTGGACTGCTGGTTTGATCTCGGCTCCGCCTCCAACCCCTGGGTGAAGGTGGGCAAGAGAACTGGCACTTCCAAGCCTCAGTTTCCTCACCTGTAGGATGGAGACAGTGGTGACAGAGCTCCTTCACAGGAAGCTCGTGGGCCCCAGGGAGACGGGCCTTAGCACCGTCTCTGGCTCGGGGTAGGTTCAGTTTGGGTGTTTTCAGGGGAAGCTGTGCTTCCTTAGCTGGATCCCGGAGCCCTTTCTCAGCGCCTACGAGCTGGCCAGCACCGCCTGGACAAGGCGTTTGCAGCACTGGGCTCCATGGCACTCTTAGCTGGTCCGCCCTGGCCCTGGGCACAGAGACTGCCCACACCCAGCCACTCTGAATCATCATACCATCCTGACAAGCTACTAATATTAGCTCCTCTGAGAGGAGGAAATGGGGGCTCAGAGAGGGGAAGTGGTTTGTCCAGGGTCACACAGCTGGTGAGTGGCACGGCTGGGCTTGGGACCAAGTGTGCTTGATGCTGGGGAAGCCTCCAGGCCTTAGACTGTGAGGATGAGGCTTTCCAGGTTACCATCCCTGGGGACAGGAGTGATGCCTTGCTCCTTGGGCAGTGGGGACAGGAGTCTAGTGGCATGGCAGGGCAAGGCCTAAGTTTGGGACACAAGCCTTCGCTAACGGCGAAGGGCAGCAGTGAGCCTGGCCTCTGCCCAGGCCTAAGGGCACAGGAACCAGGCAAGAGGTGGAGATTCAAAGCTGCTCCCTTCCCTCCTCCCAGCGCCCACACACCTGGCCAGGATCCAGGGCCATCTGGGAAGTTCTTGCTCTGGTTGATGGAGGACAAAGGTCACATCCCCGCCTCTCCTCCAGACTCAGCCATTCAACCTCAAAACTGAAAGTAAAACAAAAGCCCTATAGGTTACAATTAGTAAGGCTTTCTTGTTTCACTTCTTTTTTTTAGATATTTACGTTCCTTGTCCTACCTTGAGAATATGTTACTTTTATAATATATCATAATTAAAAAGCACACAAAAAATGAAGTAGCAAAAACCCTCATAATTCTACCTGTCAGGGTCACCCAGCACCTTCGGGAAGGGTCACCCAGCACCTTCGGGAAGGCTTGCACCGGGATTGCCCTCTCCCGTCTGCTGATGCCAGTTACCACCACCTCTCCGCGTGCTCCGGCACAAGCGCGGGACCCTCCGCATCCACAATGTGTCCCGACAGGTCTGACGACGCGGCACCTGTGCCCTGACCCCATTTTATAGAAGAGGAAACAAGGTCCAGAGAGGTGAAGGGACTGGCCCCAGGTCACACAGCCAGAGGCAGCTAGGGCTCGACTGGACAGTCTCCTGACCTCTGTTTCCTCTTCCGCCTGTTTCACTGTTTGCTCCTTGCTCCAAATCTCTATCATCCTTCATTCCCTCCCTTCCTCTTCCTCCCTCTACTTCACCTACACCTTCATCCCATTTGACAAAATAGTCTGTGCCAGGCCCATGCTGGGCTCTGGGGATGGGAAATAAGACAGATCCTTCATGTGCTGGTGCATTGAGAATGATGATGAGTCCCCAGTCTTGGTATGAATGCAATGACAGGGCAGTTTAAAGGTGGTGGGCTGGCTCTCCTAGTGGTGGGAGCAGCCCCTGCCAATGCCCCCGTGGCTGGTGGGAGTGTGGAATGCTGGAGGAGCAGCGAGGAGGCCAAGGGGGCTGAGACAAAGTGTGTAGGAGGCAGCTAAGCACCAGACCCTGCAAGGCCAAGGGACCACAGCTAGAGGTCTGGCCTTGACCTTGAGGGTCTGCCTTGACCTCGAGAGGCATGAGGAGCCATTGATGGTTTAGCAGAGGCATGTTGATGTAGATTTGCATTTTAGAGTCTTGTTCTATTAGCTGTGATAGGAGGGGGACAGAATAGACATGGGGTGACTCGCAAGGTGGGCGCTGTTGTCCAGGTAAAAGGATGGCACATACCCTCGCCACCTGGACAGAGGGTACAGCATCCAGTGGGGTACAGATGGGCATGTGGAGGGCAGATGTCTTCAGGTCCTCAGCCCCATCTCCAACCCCTATCCCCACCATGTCCCCTCTCCCTCCTCCCAGTGCTGCGGTGCTTGGGCATTCCCACCCGCGTCGTGACCAACTATAACTCGGCCCACGATCAGAACAGCAACCTGCTCATCGAGTACTTCCGCAACGAGTTTGGAGAGCTGGAAAGCAACAAGAGCGAGATGATCTGGTGAGGCGGGGCACGGGGCCGGGGGCAAGGAAGGACCCTGGGAGGACTTCTCAGAGGCGGTTGCCTGTGAATTGGGTTTAAAAGTTGAACACCGTTTGGACAAGGGGCAGCAGGGCTTGGCAAGGGCTCTCCAGGCAGGGGAGCAGCACGAGCAACACTTGGAGGGCTTCGGGGAGAAATCGTTGCTGGGAGTCTGGGATGCCAGGACGGGGGTCTCGGCTTTCGAAGGCAGCGGCTGTCATCCCACCGAAGGCTTCCAGCTGGGAGAGGGACCTGCCGATGACCTTGGAGCAAGTCTGGAGGGAAAGACTGGAGGTGGGGGCTGGGGTTTGGTCCAGGGGGCTGGTGCTAAGGCCTGACCCCAGGCAGAGCCTGTTTCCCAGAGGCTGGAAAAGAAGGGATGGAGCTGAGAAGCTAGGAGGTCACCTCAACTGAACTTGAGGAGCCACGGAAAGGGGAGGGGGGTGGGGAGAGGCATTGAGAACGACTCTCAGTGCAGGAGTGAGCTCTGGGCTAGGGTCCAGAGTGGGAAGAGCCAAGAGGAGTGTCAGGGAGCCACGCTGGGCTCAGCTTAGGCCAGGCCAGTGTGGACTGTCCTGAGGGGAGGTGACGGAAGGTCTGCGGGCAAGTCCTGGCCAACGTGCCCTCATTTCCCAACAGGAACTTCCACTGCTGGGTGGAGTCGTGGATGACCAGGCCGGACCTGCAGCCAGGGTATGAGGGGTGGCAGGCCCTGGACCCCACGCCCCAGGAGAAGAGTGAAGGTGGGTAGGTGTGTCCCCATTACCTAAATGAGGAAACTGGGGCTCAGAGAGCGCTCGCCCAGAGTCCCTCAGCTGGAGAGCAAGGGCTGGTGTTCTGAGCCAGGTCTGGCCGCAGCCAAAGGTCATCGACTGGTCCACTCGAGGGTAGGGACCTCACCGGTATTTTACAATATGCTGGCTTATCATTTGAAAAGTCACTCATGCTCATTGCGGAAAGCAGAAAATAAGGAGAAGCATAAGGAAAACATCAAAGAGCCACTCTGTCCTCTCCCGTCAAAAGAAGTATCACTCACATTCACACCCAGCTTCCAGTAATTTCCAATTATGTCCTCACTTGTACCTGCGTGCGCAGGTGAGAGAGAACAAGACAAAACTGGTAAAGCCAAAGGGGTCCTTTCTCTAAATAATATTTTTAAATTCATAGACTACAATACCTAGGGTTTACAAAAGTAAGCCAATTGCACTGAAATATAGTTATCAAAAAAAATTAAAAATAAATTTGTAATATAATAATAATACATACTTTACATAAGAAGATCTAATGGTAGAATTAATACATTTGATAACTTGGGGGCAGGGATGAGCGTACATGGTATCTCCAGGTATGTAGGGCCACTGTAAAGCGATACGAAAATATCTGGTTTTTATGGGCGATGAGTCATAAGAGCACCTAAGACCACAGTTTCTCTGCTTTCACAATCGAAGGAAGTGCCCTCTAAGTACAGTGCAAATCAAGATGTCATTTTGTTTCCCATCCAAGTTCATGGGCCCCTGAATTCTATTTGTTGCTCCTTGGGGGTCCATGGACCCCGGGTTAAGAACTCTGGCTGTGCGTGGCCTTTTGTGCTGGCTTTTTCACTTTTCCATATGTCATTCACATTTCTCCATCGGCCAGTGTTCTGTGACTTGAATTTTAATTTCAGGTGACTGTGTTCCAGCAAATGGATACACTGTAATGTAGCTGCCCAGCCTCTCTCTGGTCCTCAACTTCCAAGTCCGTGAGCAGCTGGAGGTGGTGATAAACCGTTCTGAGGTAGCGAACAGCGGCACGTGTGTTGCCCCAGACAGATGCCTTGTTTTCTCAAATACAGCCGGCTGCTTGCCTCCCTCAGCTCCTTAGGGTGCTTTGGGATGTTCTTCTATTTTATTTATCGCTTACATAGCATCTAGGATGTGCCAATCCTCATTAGGTAGGTGTAAATACCATCCCCACATGAAACCGAGGCTCAGAGAAGTTAAGTAACTACCGCAATATCACACAGCTAATAAGACCTGTGACTTGCACCCTAAAAGCTGGGCTCCAGCGTCTTCATCCTCAGTTCTTACCCTCTGCTGCCTTCCTAGCAGTGGAGTCCCTGAGTCAAAGGGCTTTATGCTCTCGAGACTTTCTGCCACGTGCGGTTGAATCGCAGAAGGTTTTGGAGAGCGCCGCTCTACCCTCATCCCAGGCGCACGTCTCCTTCCTCCTTCCCCCAACCAGGGACATACTGCTGTGGCCCAGTTCCAGTTCGTGCCATCAAGGAGGGCGACCTGAGCGTCAAGTATGACGCACCCTTCGTCTTTGCCGAGGTCAACGCCGACGTGGTCAACTGGATCCGGCAGGATGATGGGACCATGCACAAGTCCGTCAACCGCCAGATCGTGGGGCTGAATATCAGCACAAAGAGAGTGGGCCGGGACGAGCGGGAGGACATCACCCACATCTACAAGTACCCCGAGGGTAGGTGCCCGGAGCCTTCTACAGTGCCCTGTGGAGCAGCTGCCAGTCTCACCAGCCCTGTGTGTGTGTTATTTGGCCACCTGCGTTCAGCAGTGACCTGGAGGTTGCTCTCCATTCCAAAACAATTCCTTAGAAACAGGTGCAAACTTACCAAACACACTGGAAGATGGCTGTAGAGGATTACTTGTTTAGGGAAAGAATCCCATGTTCCACAAAAGGATTCCACTGGGTCTGTAAGCCTCACTTTTTTTTTTTGGGGGGGGGGAGGGTTTGACTCAATAAACCTGGAGGGAATGGCTGCTAAAGAGGAGAGGTGTGCACCCTAACAGAAAGGCTAGGGATGTCCGTGCTGTGCTCTAACCGCACTTACCAGCTGTGGCGCCTGCAACCGGAGATGAGTAATTCGGCCCTTTTGCGTTGCGACAGGTCTGCACTGGAGAGGCTTGGGACGCAGCGGGGCAGTGGAGGAGAGGTCCCTGGAGCTTAGTCACTTTTGTTTGGGCGGTATTTCTCCTAGGGCCAGGGAAGCAGCGTGAAGGATGGGGAGGGGTTAAATGAAAGAGAAATGGACCAAGAGAAATTTAAAGATAAGATGAGTTCCATCAGATACAAAGAGGAGGCTTCTTTCTGCTCCCCATGTTAAATCGGCAGGGAGGAAGAAAAGGATGTGGCTTATTTTAAAAATTGGATTTGAGCCCATCTGACAGCCAGTCCCATAGGATAGATATTTTCTAAGCATCCACTGAGTGCCAAGTGCAGCTGGGCTCACAGAGGTGACTCAGAAACCACAGCCCCACCCACATCTGACCCCCACTGACGTTCGGAGCTGACGGGGGTGAGGGATTGAGTGGCCATGCTTTAGGTGGAAAGGACAATGCAGAAGGAAAAGATGCTTTCCTTGGCCTCCGAAAGGCCTGGAGCTGATGGTTTGATAGAAGAGATAAATATGAACCCAATAACACTTGGGGAAAAAAATGACAGGAGCATGGGGGAGGTGAACAGAACAGAAAGGAGGGGCAGTCATTCCCGCTGGGGAGCTCCGCAGGTGGGGAGCGGAGGGAAAGGGACTCTGGGAGAAGCGATCCCTCTGTGCAAATGCTCGCAGGAGAGACAGTTCACATTGTCTAGGTGCTGACTAGGCACCAAGCACTATTGTAAGCTGAAGGGTATGAAATAAAGAAAAGTAAACACAGTCTTAATCCTCAAGCAGTTCAAGAGGGTAACCGCAAACACAGAAACCAATTTGGTGAGCTAAATCACCATAATTAGTAATAGGCAGCTGTGAAGCTCCAGAAGATGTTGTGACTGATTCACCCTGCCATGGTGAGGTTGCTCATTTGGTTGGAGCGTCATCCTGTGCACCAGAAGGTTGTGGGTTCAATCCCCAGTCAGGGCTCATACCTAAGTTGTGGGTTCGGTCCCTGGTCGGGGCAAATGTGGAAGGCAGACTTATTGACGTTTTCTTTCTTTCTCTCTCCCTTCCTCTCTCTCTAAAATCAATAAAAACATACCCTTGGGTGAGGATCAAAAAAAGAAGGCTTCCTGGAAAAGGGGCCATTTGGAGCTGGGTCTTAAAGGATGCCTAGGAGTTCATTTTGGAAAGTGAAGAAAACATTCTTTCCTCCTCCTGGCACAGAAGTGTAGACAAGGCACTTCTTCAGGGCTGCTCTGGGTCACCAGGACTCCAAGAGGCTGGCTCTCTCGGCCCCAGCCCCTTTCGCAGTGGAACAGGTTCTCCATGAAGATGCTCTCCCCTGACCCCACAGGGTCCCCGGAGGAGAGGAAAGCCTTCCAGAGGGCCAACCACCAGAACAAGCTGAGTGCTGAAGAGGAGACGGGGGTGGCCATGCGGATCCGTGTGGCCCAGAGCATGAAGATGGGCAGCGACTTCGTTGTCTTCGCCTACATCACCAACAACACCGAGGTGGGCCACACGTGCCGCCTCCTGCTCCGTGCGCGCACCGTCACCTACAACGGCGTCCTAGGGCCCGTGTGTGGCTCCAACGACATACTTGACCTTCTCCTGGAGCCCCACTCTGGTAAGGCCCTGGCTCCTGGGCCAGTTATTGATGCAGACAGGTGTGCTAGGTTGTGCCCCGAGCGCTTAGCGCATGCAGTTCACCTCCCAGGCACTTGCACGGCACTTACCCTTGGTCAGGCCCTGTCCGATGCACTTATCAGCCCATTTAATTCTTATAACAAAAGTGGGAGGTGGAGTCTTTTATTGCCTCCGTTTTCTAAGTGAGATGACCGAACACAGAGTGGTTAAGTACCTTTCCCAAGGCCACACAGTGAGGATGTGACAGGACTGAGATTCGAACCTACATTCTTAGCAACTCTCCTGTTTTGTTCCCTCTCATGCTCTCGGGGCTCCTGGCTGCTTTCCCAGATTCTCTACTGCTCTTTCCCCACTAATTCTTTCCCTCGGTCTCCAGCGCCTCTCCCGCCCCCCACCAGCGCCTCTCCCCTCTGGGGGTCCTCAGCCTCCGGGAAAAGATGCTCTAGACCACGGCTGCCCACAGAACCTTCCGCGACCTGAGTCGTGTGTCTGTGCTGCGCAGAGCGGTGGCAATAGTTCCGTGTGGCGACTGGGCCACGAGGCTGGCGCGACTGCGGAACTGAAGCTTTAACTTCACTTACTTTAAACATCCACACGGGGCCAGAGGCTGCCGTTGTGGACAGTGTCGCTGCGAGAGTGAGGGGAGAGACCGTCCAGCCCTCTGCAGAGAGAAGGGTTTTCCTCCTAGCTCCGACCGTCTCCTCGTAGATGGCCCTACGCCTGTCCTGGCCTCCCTGCTGGGCACGCCCCTTCCCTTCGCTCCTTAGTCCCGGTCTCTCTCCCGTTGTGGGGTAACGTAAGGTCAGGAGATGACCTGGCCCACAGCCCTGGGCAGACCGTCTGCTCTTCACACGTCCTGGTCAGGGCCCTGCACAATCATCTCCGTGGTCCCTTTTGCTGCCCAGCTTTGTAACTGTGCCTGGTTATCTTCCTTAAAATAAACCCGAGACCCTGAGAGGCATTGTGGCCACACGGAGGACGCCTAGTAAGGCAGCGCAGAGCCCTCCTGTGCCCCAGCAGCCCAGGCCCGCCTTCCTTGTGGGGGCAGAGGCACGAGGAGGGCAGAGGGGTCATGAAACCGGGAGAGGCCCCGGGAGCAGGGAGTGAGACACTGACCGTCGTCCTCTGAGGGTCCTGCTGGCTGTGTCACTTGGGCAGTGGGCCGCCTCTCTGAACCGCAGTGTCCCCATCAGACACAGAGGAGTCATGACCCATCAGTGTGGGACTGTCCCATGGGGGGGAGGCTGGCACCTGGGAACGAGTGTTCTGACACGCGGACCTGGTGGCAAGGCCCGGGCTAGAGAGCCCTGTGCCTGAAGCTGCTGGCCCTCCCTCCCCTCTGGCCGGTCGGCTTGAGTGTTTCCACTCCTTCATGACCTCTGCCTCGGCGTTGGCCCCACGCTGGCACTGGGGCTATCAATTTCTGAAGGAGGCCTGTCTGCATTTCAGGCCAGGGGTTTATGGCACTGGCAGCACCAACTCCTCATTTTGTCTTGGTCACCACATGGGCACCCCTGCAGCCGTGTGCCCAGAGCAGACACTTGGTCAGGTCTCCAAGTAGGAGCCAAGCGCTCAGGGATGGGGTCACTTGGCACCGGGGCTGAGGCCCCAGCACTTACACTGTTGAAAGATGTTATTTGGGGGCCAGTAAGACTGGCTTTGAATTTGGCCGCTACCACCTCCTACATGTACGACCTTGGGCAGGGTGGCAGTGCTCCCTGAGCCTCCTCCACATGCTGGGGCGACAGCTGGCCCCCCTAAGGGCCCCTGTGAGGACTGAAAGAGGGGATGTGTGCTCAGGAGACACTGCAAAGTGTCATGTAGTCCCTGGGCAGGGCAGGACCCCCACTCCTCACTGAGCAGAAGAGCACACAGGCATGGGGCAGCCGAGAAGCCTTTCCTGGCCACCTGCTGCACCCCACAGTGGCCTCAGTGTCGGGCTGGGCTCTGTGGTGTGAGTCCCTGCTCACCTTGATGGCAAAGGACCCAGCCTGGGCCTCAGCATCCAGGCCCTAAGTGTCAGCTGTAGGGGGTGATCAGGACACCCAAGTTCTAGTTCGGGCAATTCTGTGGGTAGGCTGTGGGCTCCTGGTATTTCTCTTCATCCCTGGCCTTGTGTTCCTCATTTGTACAAACCCTGGTTCGTCTTTGAGGAGCCACTCTGTTAGAATCCACACGTGTCATTTCTTGGGCTCAGCAGCACCTCAGCGGGAGGAAGGGGTCCTTCCTGGAACAGGTGGCATGAAGCGAACTTTAGCCTGGGCCAGTGATGCCAGAAGAGTTTCCTCGGGGGCCCCTGTTGAGCCCGCTTTGCCTCTCAGTACCGTCGGGCCCCTGGAGCATGTTCAGCCAGGCCTGTCTGTGTTTCTCCTCTTCCTGAGGATATGTTCACAACAGGGGGGTCCCTCCTGCTCTGTCATCCACCCACGGAGGGGGCACCGCCCGTAGGGAGAGGGCAGAGGTCCTGCGTGGCATCCTCAGGCAGCCAGGCGGAGCTGGCCCGGGTGTCCTGGTGGGGCCTCCAGTGGCAAGCTCAACCTGAGACTGATTTGGCCACCCCTGAAGATCACACACTTGGGTTGAGTTGCCAGTTATTCTTCGATGATAAGATCTAGGGGATTTCCGTGAGCTCACGGACAGGAAGCCAAGCAGAACAGAATCCAGTCGCCCCCACCCCTGCCTCCTTGCTCTGCAGCTTCTCTCCCTCCTCCTTCCTGCCCCACGCTCGCCCCTCCAGGTGGGTCACTGGGGATGCAGCCAATGTGGCCCTGGCAATCACACCTTCCCCTGGCACCTTTCGGAACAGGGCACATCACCTAAGGAATGACTGACTACCGCACACCCTTTCCTTCTCTCAGTCAGCGTCTGGCCCAATGTCAAGGCTGTGGTCCCTGGCGGGCAGAAAACAGCTCTCAGAGGTCCAGCCCCACCCTGGTTCAGCCTCCTGGAGAGGTCAATAGTTGGGGCCATGCCCTTGGAGCTCCCAGAGGACAATGTTTGCTTTCTTTCCTGTGGAGCTGGTCAGACTTTCCACTCTGCTCCACCAGGAATTTTCACTCCTTTTTGTCCCTTTTGGCAGCAGATAGCGTCATCTGAACAGAGGTTGGGACAGATTTCCCCCTGGGAATGAATGGCTGGAGGGCCGGGCACACCTTCCAAGTCAGGGTGTGCTCCGCCAGTGGGTCTGCCAAGGCCCAGACCTCAGCTTACGGTGAGAAAGGGGCTCTGAAGTCTTCACAGGCGGGGAAAGGCCTGGGACCTGCCCAGCCTTTCACTGGCGGTGCGAGATCGAGCACGTTCCTTCCCCTCACTGTGCCTGTGGAAATGCGGGGAGTGTGGTGGGGGGGGTCTCCGTCACTAAATGTGCTTCCCCCACCCCTGCAGAGAAGAGCATCCCCCTTCCGATCTTCTATGAGAAGTACTGTGACTACCTGACAGAGTCGAACCTCATCAAGGTACAAGCCCTCCTCTTCCAGCAAGATAACAACAAATACCTGCTGGCCCAGAGGGACCTCTATCTGGAGAACCCAGAAATCAAGATCCGGGTAAGCGGAGAGCAGGGCAGGGCTGAGGGCAGAGCAGGGTCCCGGGGCCAGCCCAGGGCTGGGAGCGGCCGGCCTTGTGCACCGCATCCCTGCGCACTCAAGCTTTGACACCTCAGGGATCCTCAAATTCTGACTTCATCCAAGAACAGCATTGTGAAGTCAAAAGAATTTGGGACTTATGAGTGAATCCTAGAACCTCAGACTGCTAGGGTCCTGGAATTGAGGGATTTTAGAGTCACAGATACTTAAAAGCTAAACTCCTAAAGCTAGAGGCCCAGAGCAGGGGCCCTGGCGGGGCAGGGAGGGCAGATGAGTCAAGGGCACAGACTCTGAGGTCTGACTGCTGCCTGGCTTTGTGGCCGGGTGGCCCTGGGCATGTTGCTTTGCCCCTTTTGCCTCAGTTTGTTCGTCTGTAAGGTAGGTATTGTAAGGATCAAATGTGCATCTGTAAGAAGAACATAGAGCCCCATCCAGTACATTGTAAGGGCTCGATAAAAGCTGGCATTTGTCACAATCCTTGTCGTTGTCATAGTGATTCACTTTCAAGGCGCCACAGCCCCAGAACCCCCGACGCAGCCCCTACAAACACACAGTAAGGCGCCGGAGGGAGGGGGGAGCTTGCAGGCTCACAGCTCTGCAACCCTTATAGGAGCCCTGCAGCCAGGCATGGCTCTCCCGTGAAGAAACCAAGGCTCAGAGAGGGTAGTGATTTTCAGGGGGGGTCACACAGTGAGGAAGGGGCTCCAAAGCCTGTGATCTTCCCACTCCAGACCCTAGAACAAGGGAGGCACTGGACCTTCTCTGGATTGTGTGGAGCTTCCCCTACAGCTCCAGGAAGGAGGCCTGGGCTGGTATCATCACCTGTTTTTTCCAGATGAGGAAACTGAGGTGTAGAGGCATGGAGTGAGAGAGGCAGAGTGGACATGGCTTTGTTCAGCAAATATTGGGCCAAGTTGCAGCAAATACAGAGATGGCCCAGCAGGGATCCTGCCCGCCCTTGAGGGGCTCTGGTCCCCTCCCTCAGTGCTACCCCTTACATCTGCCCTGTTCCCTGCCCCAGATCCTGGGAGAGCCCAAGCAGAACCGCAAGCTGGTGGCCGAGATGTCCCTGCAGAACCCACTCACCACGCCCCTGGAAGGCTGCATCTTCACTGTGGAGGGAGCTGGCCTGACCGAGAATCAGATGACCATTGAGGTGTAAGTGTTGGTCACTAGCTTGGGGCCTGGGAGCAGAGGGCAGATGCCGATGGGGGACACCAAACTCCAGCCCATAGCGCATCATCTCCTCTGTCACACACCTACCCACAAACCTGACTCATACACCCCAGGGGCCCCTTTTAAACACTTTCGGGGCACAGTTCCCAACTTCTCATCCTCAGCATCTACACCATGCTAGCTGGGTTCCCCGCACATGTCTCCATAAACCTGAACAATTACACATTCCATTGCCAAGCCGGGCACACCAGTGCACACCTGCCCCCCAACATACAGACCTCACATAAATGCAAGCATATGCACCCTGAGTGTCTACACGTGTGTCTTAGATACACATCTATGGACATACACATATACCAGCATAGACAGTTCTTATTTTTCACTTTATTATTGTCAGGTAAGTTACATACAGTAAAGAACACAAATCACGCAGGTACAGCTCAATGCATTTTCACGCATGTGGGCACCTGAGCTCACCCACTCTTACCCCCAGCACACTGTGGGCCTCTCCTGTGTGTGTGAGCACACACACATGCACACACACACACAGGCCCTTCCACACATAGCAGGGCAGGTTGCCGGGACCTGCGAGAGCAGTGAGCGCGTCCATTTGTTATTGTCATTTGTTGTTGGTGTTGGCATTAAGCCACACCCCCGTGGGTACAGACGCTCGGTGCATGGGGACCAGGCCTGGGCGCCTCCTCAGCCTCTTCCTCTCTCTCCACAGCGCAGAGCCTGTGGAGGGCGGGCAGGAGGCCAAAATCAGGGTGAACCTGCTGCCTCACCACGTCGGCCTCCACAAGCTGGTGGTCAACTTCGAGAGTAACAAGCTAAAGGCCGTGAAGGGCTACCGGAACATCATCATTGGCCCCGCTTAAGGGGCTCCTGTGCCCAGCCCCACCTCAGCCAGCGGAGAGCCCTCGACTTGACCCCCAATCTTTATCCCAAGCTAGTGAAGAAAATTTGCCCCTCCTTGGACCCCAGACCCATCTTGCCCCCTGAGCCTGGTTTCCCACCCCCCTACCTGTAAGCCACGTTCTGCACCTCCACAGGGGGAGCCCTGACATTGGTTGACTGGGCTTGGGGTGGGGGAGAAGGGACCCATGCCTCCCCCTCCAGCCAGATGCCATTTGGAAAGCAGCTGATCACCGCCATATTGTTTGATCTATTCCATAACCTCTTGGAGTGAAAAAAAAAGACAGAGTGCCCACTGGCCGGATCAAGGAACTCAACACCCTGGTGTGTCCTGTGCCCCTTCCCCAGACTGTGCCCTGGCCCCAGAGGCCCTTGGGCTGGCCAGCACAGGTAGGGATGGGGAGGGTCCCAGTTATAGGCCGGGCTTGATCTTCTCCCACAGTCCCTCACCATTGTGAAGCTCCTATGATGGGCCAGGTGCATCCCATACTTGCTGGTACCCACATGGCCACCAACCCATTTGATCCATTGCCACGGGAAGCCATGGGACAGGAGCTGCTTTCTCAATAAGGAGATGGAGTCTCGGAGAAGGGAGGTGGCCTGCCCTGCTCAGGCGGGCTTGTGGATATTTAAAAGGCCAGGTCACATGAAGGCATGGGAACGGAGCACAGGCCTTCTGACTCCGAGTCCAGTGCCCTGCTCCTGACACCAGCCCTGACCTGACAATGTCAGCGAGACCCTTTGGGACCCGATCCAAAAGGACCCATTTGGGGTGAGGAAGTGGGAAAGGACTGGAAAGGGTAAAAAGCCCCAAGTCTGTCCAGCCAGTGCCCTCTGTTCTCTGGGCCTTGGTGTTCTCACTGGTCAGTGCAGTGGCTGAACCAGCTCATCTCCAAGGGCCTGTTGCCTTGTAGGACCCAGCTCTGCAAATGACAAGTCCTGCTCCCTGGTCCCACAGAGACTTAGGCCTCACACCCAGGATGTTTATAAGAGTGAAACCAGGACCAGGACCACTGTTCTGCCCCCAGCCCTAACCAGGTCCCACACCTTCTTTCAGGCCCCAGTTCCAGGGGCAAAGAGCCCCGGAGGCCCCTTCCTACCCAGGAGCCTCCCCACCGCAATGCCTAAACTTCACAAGGGCCTTCGCTGCCTATGCTGATCACGCCCCAGCAAGGTCAGCCCCTCGGCCACCCCCTCTTTGCAGGACCAGGCCCTAGAATACAGCTCAGGGAGCCCATGAGTTGTCATCTCTGACTTAATTGCCCACACTCTCCCTGTGACCAGGCCTCCCTAAGCCTGGAAAAGGGGGAGAGGAAGCATTCTCTCTCTGGAGTGAGGTCACAGCCTCCAGGGTCCCCCAAAATGCAGAGAGGGCCTTGGGGAAAGTCACGCTGATGCACTTAGAACTTGCTGCTTTGCACAGGGAAGAATCACAAAATGAGCCGACAAATCACGTTCTATATAAATACTGCTCTGTTTTTCTATGATTTTATAAATGCTTTTGGGTTCCACGCAGTTAATAGATAGCGTTTTGAGCCACAGGGAGTGAGCACTGAAATAAAGAGTTTATTTTTCACATTCAAACAAGGTATGGTCCTTTTTGTGTTTTTGAGGGGTGGGAGGTGAGCTCATTCACACTGGGACAGGTCAGGTCTAAACTTGACTGACATTCAAGGCTCTACACAGTCTGGCTCCCTCTCTAGCCTCTTTTCCAAACAAAACGTGTTTGGGCCACAGTGAACTTCCTGTATCTCTCCAAACACCCTGTGCACTTGCCAACTTCTTAGCTTCTGCATGGGTAGTGCCCTGAACCTAGAGTGCCCTTCCTCTTCTTTACCCATCTTGTGAGCTCCTACTCATCCTATGTTGCGTAACGGAAAAGTCACCTCTTCTATGAAGCCTTCCCAGATTTCTCCTCAAGCCCCCAGAGCCCCAAGATATGGACCAACTCAAATATTTATCAGAGAATTTTAGTTCCATGTTGGTATATCTGTCCCCCTCACCATTCTGGTGAGGATCTGAAGTCCTCAAGGGTGGGGACCAAGTGTCACTTAAATAGACACTAATAAATGCTGAATTGGTAAATCAAAGTGTTTGAACTCAGCTCTCATAAAACCAGGGCTGTCCAAAAGAAATGTAACATGCACTACAAATGCAAGCCATATATGTAATTAAAATTTTTTAGCAGCCACATTAAAAAGAGTAAAAAGGAACAGCTGAAACACATTTTGATGTATTTTATGTAATTTAATATTATCCCAAATTTTGTCGTTTCAACACATAATCAGTATAAAAATTATTAGTGGGAGACTTTACATTCTTACTTTCACACTAGGTCTTTGAAATGTGGTGCATGCTTCCCACTGACAGCCCATCTCAGTTTGGAGAGCTGCATTTCAAGTGCTTGTGCCTATATATTTCTTATTTTTTACTTTATTACTGTAGCATAAGTTACATACAGTAAAGAACACAAATCGCGCACGTGCAGCTGGACGGCCGCAGGTGGCTCCTGGCCACCCTATGGGATGGGGCCTTGTCTAGACGGGTTCCAGGAGAGCGGGAACTCATTCACCTCGTCCCCCATTGACGAGGTGCTGAAAATGCTCCTGGATTGAACAAATAACAGAAGACAGTCTCTGGTCCTCGGGGAACTTGTGTTGAAAGACTTGACGGGCACCTAAAAAGTAAATCAGAATGAACACCCATCATGTTATCTGGGGGCTGTATCCTTCTGTTCCTTGAACACAACATTCTGGGTCTGGCCTGGATTGCCCAAACATTCTATCAGTTAGTAACTCGCTGGAAAACAGAAACTACGGGGCTTTTTCAGGCAGAGACCGAGTTCATGAGCGAAGTTGATTCCAGAGGCATGTGAAAGAGCAGAGAGGGGAATGTGACCCAGAAATCAGGAAGGAGCTGCCCCCTGGCCTGTCAGGAGCCCGTGAGCATGTCCGCACAACCTGCTGAGGATGTCGTCACTGCACCTCGGGAACCGCAAAGCCTGCGACGGCAGACCAGCCGGGGTCGGCTGCGGCAGGAGCCAGAGGCAGGCTGGCACCTCTCCTGCCTTCTCCCCACTGGCAGACCCTAATCAGAAACTGGTTGGCAAGGAGATCTGGAAAATATTATTTGCAGGCTCCAGTCCCCTGAAAACAGAGATGGCTGGGCAATTGCGGGTGGGGGAAGTGATGGAGTTGAGCAGTTGATACCCATCGCTGCTTCCTCTGCTAAGAACATGCTTACCATCATCTCAACCTTGGGAACTCTTACTCAGCCTTCAAAACTCTGCTCCTCCGTGAAGCCTTCCTGGACTGCAGCCAACTGCTTCAACCTCCGGGTCTCCTTAGCACCTTGCAGACAGGCCTTCACATTACTCAGGGCAGGATCAGAGAACATCCCACACCCAGCATCCCACACCCGTCTGCCCACCCTCTGAAAGGCAAGGGCAGAGCTGCCCCAGCTAGGTCTGCCAGGGCTGGACAGGGTCCGCAGCCTCTCCTGACCAGCCCCTAAGCCTGTTCCACCCCTGGGGGCCCACTAGCCAGGAACCCAGGAAGGAAAACCTCCCTGCTGGTCACATAGGCCCATTTTACAGACAGAGAAAATGAGCCTGGGGGCCTGCTCTCCAAACCAGGTGTGAGGCCTGAGTCTGGGTCCCTCGAGTACAGTCCCCAAGTGCATGGCCACACAGCAGCTCAGTGCTGCTGGGTCCCCATCCAAGAGCATCTCCCCACCCTGGTGTCAGCGGTCGAGGCTCTGGGGTCACACAGGGGCAGAATCTAAGACCGGCTCTGCCGCAGATTCACAGTGTGGCTTCAGGCAGGTTCTCAGCCTCTCTGCTGAATGAGGATGATAAGATGCAGACTTTCGTGATTGATGTGCAGTTTCGATGACATGGTGCCCAGAAATCGCTGAGCTGCCCTTGACACATTGTGACCCCAACAGCCAGCTTTGCTCCGGGCAGGAACCTTCACATGCGTCGTGCTATTTACTCCTCAAACAGCCTTAGGTTAGCGTGTTGTTCCCCTCATTTTACAGGTTTCACTGCAGAGCTGGGATTGGAACCCAGGCTGCCTGCTCTCCCTGGATCACAGCCTAGCCCAGAGGAGGCTTCATTTCCACTTGAACTCTAACCCTTCCCAAATTGTTCTAGAACGCAGAGGGCAGAGGCCTCCACACAAGCCCTGACGGGAGGTCTGATTGGGGCCATCTTCCCAGCCTCCAGTTCCTCTCCTCTCCAGCTGCTCTTGTTGGCCTAGGATGCCTGCCAGCTTGTGCGTAGGCCTCGGGCCAAGCCCGGAACGACAGAATGCTGATAGAATCTGGGAAGGAGGTACAGAGGGTAGAAGGCCAGTCAGGGGCCGCCTGAAAGCACGTGCACCGTGAGGCCAGGACGGGGTCAGCTCCCTCTCCTAGCCTCCCGGCTTCCCTCCCCCACAGGCCTGCGCAGGGACGCAGAAACACACACCCAGGAAACCATGAAGCCCTGTGTTCTGTTTAAAGAGCCGAAGTCCATAGGGACCCATTACAAGCAGAGGCGATAACAAAAAGTGACGCCTCGCCCAGCCTTGAGAACACAGGATCTGCAATGATACGCAACACCGTGAATGCCGCAGAACTGAAGTCAAGCGAAGGAAGCAGACACAAAAGGCTAGTGTCAACACGGCCCCACCCACGGAGCTCAGGCACAGGCAGAACCCACCTGCGTGTGGGAAGTGGGAACTGTGTTCTCCCTGGTGGGGGACGGACCGGGCTGGGATGGCTTTTATTTTCTTCACCTGGGCGCTGGGTAAGCAGGCGCATTCAGCCTGTGAAAATGTGCCGACTATATATACCTGTAATGGTCCTCTTTTCACACATATGGCCCACTTCAACAACATGTCAAACAGTTCAGTGCTCGGAGGTTCTAAATGAAGTCCAAAGGGGGAGGGGGGGCCAGGTCCAGAGTTCTCGCCACTTCTCCTTCTGGGAGATGGGACGCCAGTGGGGTGCACCTCCGGGGACATCGTGAGGCTTACACAGGCGCCACATGTGTGAAACAAGACCATAAGGGCTGGGATGTGTGCGTCTCATTTTCTGTGAACAGTGCGTAGCTGTCAGTCAGTGGTGCCCATGCTGACCGAATAAACATAAAGCTGGGGGTCTTATGCTCCCAGCCGACCCTCAGAACAGGCCATAGAGATGACCATCCCACTTCCCCAGCGGGGAAGCTAAGGTTTGGAGACATAAGACGGCTCGCAAGTGGACATGGCAGGACAGGGCTCTCGCCCATGGCATCCTGCAGAAAGGCCTGGACAGTGGAAGAGACAACTTGGTCCCCAGAGACTGGGCGATAGAAATGGCAAATCTTTCCCCATCAACACCCCCGGGGTCTGAGAAAGCCAGAGCTAGAAGGTGGGGCTTGTGAAAACAGGCACCGCAAGACCCAGCCACTCCGCGCCCAGGTTTGCCCCGGGCAGGAAGGAGCATGTGGGACCACGTGGAAAGGCGTGCAGGAATGCACACGACCGTTCCCAGTGGCATTTTTTTTTTTTAAGATTTTATTTATTTATTTTCAGAGAGAGGAGAAGGGAGGGAGAAAGAGATGGAGAGAAACAGCAATGTATGGTTGCCTCTCACGTGGTCCTCACTGGGGACCTGGCCCGCAACCCAGGCTTGTGCCCCGACTGGGAATCGAACCAGGACCCTCTGGTTCCCAGCCCGTGCTCAATCCATTGAGCTACACCAGCCGGACCCCAGTGGCGTTATTTATATAAGTGGAGACCACCCAAATGCCCATCAACTGATGAACATATAATGAAATGTAGGATATCCATAAAATGAAATATTATTCAGCAATAAAAATGAGCAAAGTATCAATACGTGTAACAACATGGGTGAACCTTGAAAACATTACACTCAGGGAAGGACGCCAGTCACGAAAGACCACGTATTGTACAATTTCATTTATATGGAATGTCCAGAACGGACAAATATATGGAGGCAGAAAGTCGATTGGTGATTGCCTGGGGCTGGAGGGAGGGAGGAACCGGAAGGCGGTAATGACTAAAGGGTATGGGTTTTTTTTTGGAGGGGGCAGTAATGAGCATTGAAGCAGATCACCAGTGGGAAGTGAGACGTGCCAGGAGGAGAGACTAGGGCTTGGGATAACAGAGCCACCGGCAATCATAAGAGCCAGGGTGCTGAGCATCCTCTCGAGGCATTACCTGCATCAGCTTGCTGGACCCTCACAACGTACTGTGCAGCAGGAGCTAGCATTGCCTTCTCCACTCCATAGGGGAGGAAACTGAGGCCCAGAGAGGTTACGTGACGTGTCCAAGGTCACACAGCTAGACAACAGCGGAGCCACAGCATCTGCTCCTAACCTCCTGCTCGGATGTCATCTGTCACATGATGTGGATTTCTGAAATTAGAGGGCCTTCTTTGACAGGAAAGTCAGAACAAGCCTCTTTGAGGAGCTAATGTGGAAGCTGGTCCCCTAAGGAAGAGGAGTCAGGCCAGGAAAGGGTGAGGTGGGTGGGGGCCGGAGGTGGTGAGGGCCAGGCAGAGGCCATTCCCAGGAAGCGGATGGCACTAAGACCTGTGGCCCTCCCCTGCATGGGCTTTGTTCACAGCACGAGGATCCAAGGCAGCTGTTGAATGCCGTGGGGAGGAAGGGAGCCAGGTCGCTATCAGGAAGCATTTCCATGTAAGCCTTTCTGGGAAATCTCAGAGGAAAGGAATCTGAAGCTTAAAAATCTCCAGCAATTTGCTATGATTTTGTTTCACATTTTTTTCCTTGCCCGAGGATATGTTTATTAATTTCAGACAGAGAGGAAGGGGGAGAAGAAAGAGAGAGAGAGAGAGAGAGAGAGAGAGAAACATTGACATGAGAGAGAAACATTGGTTACTTCCGTCCACTCCCCCAACTGGGGATCGAACCTGCAACCTGGGTTTCTGCCCTCACTGGGAATCGGACCCCGAGACATTTGGGTGTACGGGACGATGCTCCAGCCACTTCAGCCACCCAGCTGAGGCTCGTTTCACATTCTTAATAAGTATTCACCTTTGTACCCAATTTTATATGCATAATTTTATATCCTTTTTCTTAAAATGGAGCCCCCAAATTAAAATTGAAACCATGGTGTTTTAACACAGTCTACTCACCAGAATGGATAAAATGAAAAAGCCCTTCCCCAACCTCCCCCAAACACACGCAAGTGTCGGCGCAGACAGGGAACAAGGAAACTCTCATGAGCATGAGCGGCTGGGAGAGAGTGGAAACGGTCGGACCACCTTGGAAAACCAGCTGCAGCATCTTCTAAGGCACAGCGTTCACTGGTTCTGCGGGGCAGCAATTCCTCTCGTGAGCGTTCACCCAACAGAAAGGCCGAGTCCATGTGTCCTCCGAAGTGTGTCCTCTGAAGTGTGTCCTCCGAAGACACGCGCAAGAATGTTCATAGAAGCTTTTCTTTAAAAAATAACCTCCCAAAGTTGCAAACAACCTGCAAGTCCAACACGAACCAGTAGGCTGGAAACACACACAGCAGCACAGTCATGCAAATAGCAGTATAAGAAGGAGAGAGGACAGACCACAGCTACACGCAACAATGGCTTGAATCCCGCAAACACGTTAGGCAAAGAGATGCCAGACACGGGTATGCACTGAATGGCCTTATTCACAGGAAGTCTGACACCAAGGAAACTCATTTATGATGCTGGAGGTCACAGAGCGGTTTACCATTAGGGGTGGGGGAAAACTGGAGGGGAAACCAGGGGGGTGTCTGGGGGGCCGCTAGGGATCTGATTCCTGAGCTGGGTGCCAGTGTACACGGGCGTGTTTAGTGCAGGGGATTCATAGAGATGGACACTTACGCTGTGTGCCTTTTCTATATGCAGTCACACTTTAATAAAAATCTCCCCAATGGTCAAAGCTTCAAGCCTCTGAAAACCTTAACCTGCCCTTGAGATCAGAGAAGGATTTGGATTTTATTCCTCTGAAGTGGTTTCCACTGGAGGAACATGACTGGCAGGTGATATGATCTCCACATGCTTGAGGAAGCCGCCCCAGGGAGGGAGTGATAGCACAGGGTGAAAAGTGGAGAACTGGGAATGGTCCAGTGAGGGGGAAGGGCAGAGAAATCTTCCTTGGTGGGACCCCAAGGGCATACAGGAGGTGGAGGTGGGTGGAGAGGATTGTTTGAGCAAAGATGGGGAGACTGGAAGAAAATAGGGGCACCTGGTGTGGGGGGCTAGGAGGTAGAGGGAGGTCTGGTCTCTGATTATCCCATAGTGAGCCAGGCACCTTGGTACCACCAGGCTCAGCTCCACCAGGAAGCCAGCTCTCCCTTGGCCAACTCCCCCTTCATTCCTCCCCAGGGCTGGCCAGCCCTGCTGGTGGAAACTCCAAAGGGCTCCCAGTCAGGTCGTGGCAGCCGCCCAGACCTTTCCAGTGCTGATGATTTGTCTCTTTCAGTCATGATTCTGGCTTTTCTTTTTCTCCTTTCCTGTTTTATTGACCCAAACGTGTGCCATGGCCTCCTTGGAGCTGACTTCAAGCTTGACGATGCCGTATCTTGTGTCGTTGAGGGCCCCAGTGGCCCTACTGAAGTGAGTGGTACTAACCCATTGTACAGATGAGGAGAGTGAGACCTGACAAGGTGAAGTGACCTGAGGCCAACACCACCCACCCAATAAGGGGCAGAGCAGGATCTTAGCAATGGTAACAATAGCAGCTGCCACGTAGCGGCACTAAGTGGTACCAGACGCTGTGTCGACCACCCACTCAGTCCTCACAATGACCCAGTGGAAGAAGCTGCAATTATTAACACCCCCTTAAAAAACACTTTTTTATTGAAGTCTTCCACACAGAGAAAGAAAAGTGCACAGATTATAACAGACTGATGAGTATCCACAAACTGAACCCACCCAGGGGACCAGCACTCAGGTTACAAAATAGAGCAATTGATGCAACACCCAAATCACAAGTGAGAAAGAGAAGACG
>PVJI01016323.1:0-38560 GCA_004026765.1 Micronycteris hirsuta
CATCAAAATGTCCATACTCCCCAAAGCAATATATAGATTCAATGCAATCCCTATCAAAGTACCAATGACATATTTCACAGATATCGAACAAACACTTCAAAAATTTGTATGGAACCATAAACGTCCCCGAATATCAGCTGCAATTTTGAGAAAGAAGAGCAAAGCAGGAGGGATCACAATTCCTGATATCAAACTATATGACAAAGCCACTGTAATTAAAACAGCCTGGTACTGGCATAAAAACAGACAGATAGACCAATGGAACAGAATAGAGAGCCCAGAAATAAACCCGAGTCTCTACGGGCAATTAATCTTCGACAAAGGGGGCAGAAGCATAAAATGGAATAAAAATAGCCTCTTCAACAAATGGTGTTGGGAAAGCTGGATGGCTACCTGCAAAAAAATGAAACTCGAGCACCAACTTACACCATACACAAAAATAAATTCGAGGTGGATAAAAGACTTAAATGTAAGTCATGACACCATAAAAGTTCTAGAGGAAAACATTGGTAGGAAAATCTCAGACATTCCACGCAGCAACATCTTCAATGATATGTCCCCTAGAGCTAGGGACATAAAGGAAAGAATAAACAAATGAGATGTTAACAAAATAAAGAGCTTCTGTGGGGCTAAAGAAAATAGTATTAAAATAAAAAGAGAACCAACCGTATGGGAAAACATATTTGCCAATGATACCTCAGACAAGGGTCTGATCTCCAAAATATACAAAGAACTCCTACGACTCCACTCCAGGAAGACAAAAAACCCAATTAAAAAATGGGCAAAAGACATGAACAGACACTTCTCGATAAAAGACATACGGAGGGCCCAAGATCATATGAAAAGATGTTCAACATCATTAGCCATCATTAGCCAATAATGACACAAAATTTCACTAATTTGGAAAGGGAAAAAGCCGTGCATGTTCAGGAAGTACATAGTCCCAAACAAGATGAACCAAAGGAGGCCTAATCCAAGAAACTTCATAATTAAAACAGCAAATTTTAAAGAGAAAGAGAGAACCTTTTTTAAAAAGATTTTATTTATTTCTTTTTAGAAAGGGGAAGGAAGGGAAAAGAGAAGAAGAGAAGCATCATGTGTGGTTGCCTCTTGCATGCCCCCTGCTGGGGACCTGGCCTGTAACCCAGGCATATGTCCTAGATTGGGAATCGAACTGGCAACCCTTTGGTTCACAAGCCAGTACTCGATACACTGAGCCACAACAGCCAGGGCCAAAGAGAGAATCTTAAAAGCAGCAAGGGAGAAACAGATAGTAACATACAAGGGAGTTCCAATGAGGCTAGCAGCTGATTTCACAATAGAAACACTACAAGCCAGAAAGGAATAGCAAGAAATATTCAAATAATGAAAAGCAAAGTCCTGCAACCAAGACTACTCTGATCGGCAAGGCTGTCATTTAAAAAGGAAGATGAAATAAGGAGTTCCCCAAACAAAAGATTAAAAGAATACACCTCCACCAAACCAGCATTGCAAAATGCTAAAGGAACTGCTTCAAGAAGATGAGAGTATAGAGTGAGAGAGAGGAACACAGGAACAAAAGGAAAAATGGCAATTAATAAATACCTTTCAATAAGAATCTTAAATGTAAATAGATTAAATGCTCTAATCAATACTCTGGTTTCTCTTCAGATTGTATAGATCTTTCGCCTTTTAAATGCTCCAATCAAAATACAAAGGGTAGCTGAATGGATAAGAAAACATGACCTGTATATATGCTGTCTACAAGAGACCCTCCTCAGAAAAAAAGACCTACACAGAAGGAGAGTAAAGAGTTGGTTGGAAAAAAATATTCCAAGTAAACAGACAGGAAAAAAAGCTGGGGTAGTAATGGTTATATTAGACAAAATAGACTTCAAAACATAGGCCATAAAAAGTGACACAGAAGGTCATTTCATAATATTCAAAGGAAGAATCCACCAGGATTCTATACATTGATTCTATAAAATCTATACATTGTAAACATTTATGCACCCAACTTAGGAGCACCCAAATATATAATGAAAATCTAGGAGGACTTCAAAAAAGATATACACAGCAACACACTCACAGTGGGGGATTTTACACCCCACTGTCAACAATGGATAGATCTTCTAAACAAAATATCAACAGTATTTTGGCACTGGATCAAATGGACTTAACAGATATATATAGAAACCTTCATCCCAATGGAGCAAAATACACATTCTTTACAAATGCACATGGAACATTTTCAAAGACACACCACATGATAGCACACAAAACAAGCCTCAACACATTCAAGAATATTGAAATCATATCGAGCATTTTCTTGGACTACAAGGGCTTGAAATTAGAAACTAACCTCAAGGCAAAACTCAAAAACACTCAAATTCATGGAGATTGAATAGCATGCTGTTAAACAATAAATGGATTAATAATGGTATCAAGGAAGAAATCAAGGAGTTGCTGGAAATAAATGAAAATGAACACACAACAATCAAAAACCTATGGAACACAGTGAAGGCAGTCCTGAGAGGGAAGTTCATAGCAATACAGGCCTACCTAAAAAAGATAGAAACATTTCAAATAAACTACCTACCCCTACATCTACGAGAACTAGAGGAACAACAAACAAAGCAGAGAGCAAGTAGAAGCAAGGAAATAACCAAGATCAGATCAGAATTAAATGACATAGAGATTAAAAAAACAATTCAAAGGATCGATAAACCCAGGAGTTGGTTCTTTGAAAAGATAAATATAGTTGACAATCATTTAACCAGACTCATCAAGAAAAAAAGAGAGGACCCAAAAAAATCAGAAATGAAAGGAGAAATTACAACTGATAACAGAAAAACAAAGGATTGTAAAAAATAACTATGAAAAATGACACATCAAGAAATTTGAAAACCTGGTGAAATGGACAAATTTCTAGAAAAAATTAATCTTCCAAACCTGAACGAAAAGAAGGAGAAAGCTTGAATGGATTGATAACAGCTAGTGAAACTGAAGCAGTAATCAAAAATTCCCAGTAACACAAAAGCCCTGGACTGGATGGTTTCACAGAATTTTACAAAACATTTAAGGAAGAGCTGACCCTGATTCTCCTCAAACTATTCCAAAAAATCCAAGAAGACAGAAGACTCCCAAACTCGTTTTATGAAGCCAGCATTATCCTGATCCCAAAACCAGATAATGACACAACAAAGAAAAAAACTACATGCCAATATCGCTGATGAACATACATGCTAAAATCCTCAACAACGTATTGGCAAACCAGATCCAGTAATACATTAAAAAGATCATAACCATGATCAAGTTATTTTATCCCAGGGATACAAGGATAGTACTATATATGCAAAATCAATGAATGTAATAAATCATATAACACGAAAGACAAAACACACAAAATCACATTAATAGATGCTGAAAAAGCATTTGATAAAATAAAACATCCATTTATAATTAAAAAAAAAACCTCAGCAAAGTGGGAGTAGAGGGAGCACTCCTCAATATCATAAAGGCCTTGTACGACAAACCTATAGCCAACGTTATACTCACGGGGCAAAAAGTAAAACCATTCTTACTAAGATCAGGAACAAGACATGGGTGTCCAACTTAACATCTTCTATTCAACATAGTATTGGAAGTTCTAGCCATAGTGATCAGGCAAGAAAAAGAAATAAAAGGCATCCAAATTAGAAAGGAGGAAGTAAAACTGTCATTGTTTGCAGATGACATGATAGTGTACATAAAAAATTCTATAGACTCCACCAAAAAACTACTCGACCTAATAAGTGAATTTGTCAAAAGGATACAGCAGGATACAAAGTCAATATTCAGAAATTGAAGGCATTTTTGTACACTAACAACAAGATATCAAAACTGGAAATCAAGAGAAAAATAGCATTTTCTATAGTGACAGGAAAAAGAAAGTACCTAGGAATAAACCTAACCAAGGAGGTATAAGACCTATATTCATAAAACTATACAATACTGAAGGAAGAAATTAAGGAAGACACAAATAAATGGAAGCATATACCACATTCATGGATTGGAAGAGTGAACCTCATCAAAATATTACCCAAAGCAATTACAGATTCAACGCAATCCCTATTAAAGTACCAATGACATATTTCACAGATGTAGAACAAACTTTTGAAAAATGTATATGGAACCATAATGATCCTGAATAGCCTCAGCAATTTTGAGAAAGAATAAAATAGGACGGATCACAATAACTGATAAAAACCATATTACAAGGTTACTGTAATCAAAACAGTATGGTACTGGCGTAAGAACAGACACATAGATCAATGGAGCAAAATAGAGAGCCCAGAAATAAACCCATGTCTCTATGGTTGATTAATATTTGACAAAGGGTGCAACAGCATGAAATGGAGTAAAAATAGCCTCTTCAACTTATGGTGTGGGACATCTGGACAGCTACATGCAAAAAAATAAAACTCGAGCACCAACTTACACTATACACATAAATAAACTCAAGGTGGATAAAAGACTTAAAGGTAAGTCATGACACCATAAAAGTCCTAGAGGAGAATATATGCAGGGAAATTTCAGATATTCCATGCAGAAACATTTTCACTGATACGTCCACGAGAGCAAGGGACATAAAGGAAAGAATAAACAAATGGGACCTCATCAAATTAAAAAGCTTCTGCATGGCTAAAAAAAACATCAACACCAGTCAGAATGGTCATCATAAACAAATCAACAAACAACAAGTGCTGACGAGGTCGTGGAGAAAAGGGAACCATAGTACACTGTTGCTGGAAAAGCAGACTGATGCTGCTACTGTGGAAAACAGTGTGGAATTTCCTCAGAAAACTAAAAATGCAGCTGCCTTTTGCCCCACTGCTAGGACTATATCCTAATAACCCTGAAACACCAATCCAAAAGAACCTATGCACCTCACTGTTCATAGCAACACAATTTACAATAGCCAAGTGATAGAAACATCCTAAGTGCTCATCAGTAAATTAGTGGACAAAAAAACTGTGTTTCATTTTCACAACGGAATACTATACAGCAGAAAGAAAGAAGGAGCTCCTACCCTTTGTTACAGCATGGACGGAACTGGAGAGTATTACACCAGTGAAATAAGCCAGGCAGTGATAGAAAAATACCGTATGATCTCACTTATAAGTGGAACCTGTGACAGGAATTCTTTTCATCCGCATGATAAAAACGTAACCCCCTGGGAATTTCCACGTCTCGAGCCTAGCTCCGTGGAAATTAACACTCCCGTGCGAGCCGGTGTAAAAATCATGCTCTTGGAAAAAGGAATTCCTTAAAGGGAAATTGGATTAACTTACTTCCTAAAACTTGTTAACTTGCTGGGACCCTTCCCCCGGAGCCAAGGGATTATGCTAATGGTTGCCCGGAACATCTTGCATAGCTAATGAATAGCCATTCCCATTTTGCTGTGTCCTGAGCTTCCTAATAAAAACCCAGCTAAGCCACGCTCGAGGCCCTTTCCTGAGATTTGGAAATTGGTCCCATGGCCCCGGATTCCTTCCCCCCGCGTGTCTCAGTGTGAGATTCTTTCACGCATTCGGTTACGGTCACCCACAGGTTTCGTCTGGAACGAAATCCCCACAACAGGAACCTAATGAACAAAACAAACAATAGAGCAAAATAGAACCAGAGACATTGATATAAAGAACAAACTGAAAGTAACTAGAGGGGAGGGGTGAGAGGAATAATAGGGGTAAATAGAGAAAGGGGAAAGCCTAGGAACATGAATAGTAGGGTCTCATGGGTTTGGACAATGGGGTGACTATTGACTGTGGAAGCAGGGGAGGCAGATGTGGGTGGGGAAAGGGAGAGTAATGGGGGAAAAAGTGGTACAGCAGTGATTGAAGAACAGCAAAAAAAAAAAAGGGAGAGACCCAGAAGGGTAGAGTATGCCACTTCCAACGTATAACTGAGGTAGGTTTCAGGTCACTGCTGAGACAAATAAGCTCCACACACCAGGGTGCTGCTCCTCAGCACACTGATCTCCCTTGGCATCAGTTGCCAGAGGCTCTATACTATTGGACTGAGGACTTCATCTGCCCTGCTGCCCATGTGGCTCCAGAGATCCCTCTGTGCAAGTCACTGAAGACTCCCTTGCCCACCGTGCTGTCTCCCAGATCTGAAGATGAGACTCTGGGAGTTGAGTTCATTATTCCCCATTAATTGCTATGTGTGCTTGTTATATTTCTCTAGATTGTTGGAGTGTGAGTAGGAGATCAGTGTATGTTGATATTCTACTTGTGTGAACCTGCATTCAATAAAAGCTGAGTGAATAGCATAGTTACCTTGTGTGACTCTTGTCTATGCCTTGGTGCCAGGTTGCTCAGTAGGCTGCTAGCTGTGCAGTTTCCCAGATAACTTATAGGAAAGACTATATGGCAAACATAAGCTTGTGACAATGAGGTAGGATATTTGACCCCCTCTCTTCTCCTTGGTGGATCATGGAATGTGTAAGAGGTTTTGGGCTAGTCACAGAATTTCCACTACTCCTTCTTCTGAGGCAAGGAGCCTCATATGTTATCTATCTCAGCTCAGCCTGTTGCCAGGGCCTCTCAGTATGCCCTCTTCATCTCCCCTGGCTACCTACACACTCCTTTCCTAGCATAGAAAATCATGTTTTAAAGGTAATAAAAGAAGGTGATCTTGAAGGTGAAAGATGTGAGGATCTGAACATCCTGTGGCTGCCCAGGACCCAGTTTATGTATGTATTTTTTCCATTAAACTCTGAATGAAAAGCTAGCCATGGCGTGGCTCAGTGGATTGAGTGAGTGCCAGCCTATGAACCAATGGGTCGCTGGTTCAATTCTCAGTCAGGGCACATGCCTGGGTTGCAGGCCAGGTCCCCAGCAGGGGGCACATGAGAGGCAACCACATACTGATGTTTCCCTCCCTTTCTTTCTCCCTCCCTTGCCCTCTCTCTAAAAATAAATAAATAAAATCTTAAAAACAAACAAAACCAAGCTTCATTCTTGAGCTTATTGGCTCCTTTGGCATTTAGGGGCCACTTTGCACACATAGCCTTTTCACAGAACAATGACTATTGGACTTAGCATGATGAAGATAATTGGTGACTTGGCAAGAGTAGTTTCAATGGAGTACTGTATGAGAGGCTGACTGGAATGCATTAAACATGTCAAAAATAATAATAAATGGAGCCAATTTAAAAGGGAGCAAGAGGCCTGGCCATTGTGGCTCAGTTGGTTAGAGCATTGTTCCATAACCAAAAGGTTACAGGTTTGATTCCTGTTTAGGGCACATACCTAGGTTGCAGGTTCAATTCCTGGTTGGGATGCATAAAGAAGGCAACCAATCAATGTTTCTCTTATATTGCATGCATTCTCATTCTCTCTCTCTCTCTAAAAAGCAATGGAAAAGAAAATGTCCTCAGGTGATGATACAATGAATAAATAGATAAGTAAGTAAATAGATAGATAGATAGATAGATAGATAGATAGATAGATAGATAGATAGATAAAATGGAGCCAGAGCTGCCACCTCAGAGGAACTGCCTTGCATGTCATGCCTCAAATCTTTGAAATGTTAAAAATAGGCAAAATAATCTTTGGACTGGGCCTAAAGAAACCTTGTGCTCTAAAGTACTGTTCACAAAGATAATAGGAAAACAGATATTATGATTATCGAACTGACAGCTATTGAATTGAAAATTTAAAAACTTATTTAGAATTAACATCACTATATTATCTGCACCAATAGAAATGCCTTCCTCCTTTTGATGTAATTGTTCCCCTTTCCCTCTTCATAAATATCCATTGCTTTTTTCTTATAATTGGAACACTATTTGAGCTTCTGCCTGAATCAATGCATCCCAAATAGCTATTTCTGGATCGCAAATAAATTGTGTTGTCTTTCACTTTGAAAGGAAGAGGCAAAGAAATTTATGATACAGAAGAGAGGAGGGAAGAACTGCTGAAAAGATGTCACTAAGTAGGGGTAGGGATATAGGTAAATGAAAGGAATGGCAACAGAAGGCAGGAGAGATGGTTCTTTAAGATTATCATGCAGGTGGGTGGGTACAAATGATGATAGCTGGGTAGATAAAATGGGAGTCCATGAGAATCTCCTCTGTTTGCTACTATGTTATAC
The DNA here is from genome assembly GCA_004026765.1 of Micronycteris hirsuta. Taxonomy (NCBI): domain Eukaryota; kingdom Metazoa; phylum Chordata; class Mammalia; order Chiroptera; family Phyllostomidae; genus Micronycteris; species Micronycteris hirsuta. Next base: position 8,119 of record PVJI01016323.1, read on the forward strand.
CTAGTAACTTAGCAAAGCCCCATTCTGAGAAAACTTTAAACCAGAAGGCAAATCTCTCTTTTGAGGTGATGGAGTTACAATAAATTGATACAGGAAAATTGGGTGGGAAAGGCTTTGGAGAGAAACATTTTCTAAGTTAGGAAATGTCAAGATCAATGCTGGGCAGCAGTACTTGCATGACAGTGGTGCCATTATGCACAGTGTACAATGCAAGAGTGTGGAGGACGTTGAAGGCTGGCAACTTATGGCCAGAACCCGCAGGGGTTAAGACGGAGATAGTTAAATAGTTAATCACAAGGTTTAGCTGTATGCACCTGTGATTTTTGCAGAAGAAATATTTATCATTTAGTTAGCCTGGGAAACAAAGCAATTATGCCTGCAGTTTTCCCCTGAGTCTGTGAAACGTCCTTGAGCTTTATCCAACTACCCCTTATAAAATAAACACAGAGACCATGTTCAGGGTCATTGTCTCTCCATCAGAGGATGATGTCCCACCTGGTCTCCACTTTTTCTTAAAGTGTCTGTGTCTGTGTCTTTCTTAATCTCCCGTCACCCTCCCTCGGGGACCTCCTTTCTGCGCAGGTTGCAGCACAAGAGAAGCAGCATTACCATTTAGTTTTCACTTTATTTGTTCCTACGTAACTTCATTTGTTCCAATCTTTTATTTAGACATTGCTTCCTACAAATATGAAGATTCTTTAGCTATTAGTGTTAAGTGTGCCAAGTTGACCAGCTAAAAGTACAGTACTGTACTTAATAATCTAAGGCCCATCTATAATTAGAGGCCAGTACATCTCACTACCTTAAAATGCTACACAAAAACTCATTGGTTCACAAATATTAACATCGACATCCTGAAACCTCAAGACATTTAATTAGAAGAAACTAAAATTGTCAGGATGCACTGTATCTGGCCGTCACCTCACTTTAAGTAGAAAAGTTGGACAGATCATGGAATGCCATTAGACCACTTGTCTCAAAGTGAAGTCTTTCAAATACTCCCACCCATTAAGTCTAGAGGATTGATTATACAGACTGTTACACTTAACAAGTAACAATCCTGTAAGTTCATGTGCCCGTAAGCAGTATTATGCTAAATTTATTCTGACATTTCAAGCAACTAAAAAAGGTAACTCTAATTAATCCACTCATAATTTGGGATGACTGCTAATCTAAATGAACAAAATTGATAGAGTAGTTCTGCACTTCAACAGGATAACCACATAGAGTCATGATTTTGAAGAATTAATATGTTTATTTTCCACAGCGGCAAAGAGAGGTCAATTGTAATTCTGCTCCAAAATATAGAAACTGTAGTTTGCTACCACAGAAGAAAAGTCTATTAACATGAAGATAACACAATCTAATTCTACTACACAACTGTTAATCATGTACCTTGGGAGTAGAAAAATTTTTCTCTATAAAGTGCCTGATAGTATTTTGGGCTTTGTATGCCATATGGTTTCACATGTAACTACTCAACTCTGCCATTGTAGGGCAAAAGCAGAAAAAGACAATACACACATAAGTGGGAGTGGCTGTGTCCCAATAAAACTACTTACGAACACTACAATTTGAACTTTATATAACTTTCACGTGTCATGAATACTCTTCCTTTGATTTTTTTCAATCACTTAAGAAAATGTGAAAACCACTGTTAACTCACAGATTCAACAAAATATGGTAGCAGGCCAGATACTGCCTGCACTATCTGATAGAAAATTTATGGTCACTAATAATGACCACATATCCAAATTTCATTAAAGATAGCCAATAGAGACAACGTAGACAGAAAATTAGAGATCAGTTTTGTTGACCCTGAGAAGAATATACCGGCCAAAAAGGACCCCACATGGTTAACTGGTCTCAAATTTATAACAAGCATCTACCAGCCATTTTTTTTTTCAGAGAGGCCTTTCATGCACACTACATATCAGAGAAAAATCACAGACAGAACTGTGTTCCTGGCCTCTCAGTCAACTCTTATAAGAGAACTCCTGGGATCAAAATTTGTCCAATAGGACTGAAACTCCCAGTCCAATCAGAGCTACACAGCAATACATGTACATCTTGACTGACCAATCAATATAGTGCTTTTTGGACTAAACTGTGAGGATTTGGAGTACTCATTTGCATGAGAAAGCAATCAGGGTGTGGGGATGGACACTCTTCCCTATACAAGACAGCTTCATCTCTGCCTCCACAGAATGCACTTTTAATTTCCATTGAAGGCTGTATTTCCCCACAGAAACAATTACACTGGAGCTGTAACACCTAAACCAGCTCCTTAGAGCTGCTTCACCTGTGCTGCCTCACAGCTAGCTCTTCCATAATCAAGCTATTTCACAATTGAGCTGTTTCACTGAATAAAGTCTGCCCCTTCACCACACCCTAAATTGGGGACTCCTGTTGGTTTTGAATTGGCAGTGACATCCTTCAGTTGACAGTTTCAAGATCTTTGTTCTGCTAACAGTAGAAGGAGGTCACTGTTATTGCCCTTCTGGAGCATTAATAGACTCTCCAGGTTACTCAGCTTCTTGTGATACCTGAAAACCATCCAGTTAAAAGGTACCCAAAGACCCAGAAATATAAGACTTTGGGAAAAGCAATCAAGGTGAACAAAATATCAGGCAGACACCACAAATCTCATGACCTTGAGGAACACCAAACAAGGGCCATAAAAAATTCAGGTTACACCTTTTAAAAATGTACTAGTGAGGGATTCAGTTCTAACATGGCTACCACAGTCTAGTAGAATACACACAGTAAGACCCAGCTGGGGTTTCTGAGCTTGGAAAATAAAATATGCGAAATAAGCTATGAAATAAGACTTTAAAACACTGGCTATGACATCTGTAGATGAAAAAGAGGCCACATACTAAATGTGAAGGCCTGTATGGTGGGTCTTACAAACTCAGTAACCACACAGGATGGTCTAAACAAAATTCCTAACTAAAAGAGGGTATGGCGGGTAGTCACATTCTAGGCCTATGGCTTCCTTGACAAAAGTCGATCTTTACCTTAAGTGAGCCTTTCTATTGTCTTTTTGCATCTAAGATAACATACTTTTGAAATGTCACAGTAATAATCTTTTCCAGATTATCCAGACCCTGCAAGGCACAACCACGGCATCAGAGCATGAGACCACAGAACCCCTCATTATCTTGTCACTCACATACCTTCTTTGTACTATGAAGGTTAACTATTCTGTACCCACCAATGTGAAAGATGACTCTCCATTTTGCTTTATATCCAATCTCTGAGATTTCCCTGCTTTGTTTTCTTCTGCCCCCTTAACCTAGCACCAATGGATTTCATGTAAACATCCTTATGTTTCCCACTTTTACTCTAATGTATAAAATAAGCTGCAAAACTGCCATTCTCCAGAGTCTTTTCTCAATCCGTTGAGATCTTGCTTCCCCACAACTGTTGTCAATTTGGCTCAAATAAACTCATAAAAATTCCCTACAAATGTGGACATTTTTAAAGCTCCTGTTACTAATGGTGACTTTTCCTGTGGCTGCAGGCTTAGGATACTACACACACACACACACCCGACTTAAGGCAAACATTTCAGAGATGCCGGCAGCTCCCTGTGGAATATCCTGCCTGCTTAACTAGAAAAGCCAGCTTCTTCTCAGTCTCCTTCCCAGGTGCCAGATGGCACAGAACCATCCGCTTTCCTCCTGCCCCTGAAACCCTCTGTCCCAGTTACAACATCCTTCTCACACCTGGACAGCAAAAGGAAAAAAGAAGTAAGTGGAGGACCTGGCCAGGTAGCTTAGTCGGTTAGAACATTGTCCTGATACACCAAGGTTGCAGGTTCCATCCCCAAAGGCAGGGCACATACAAGCATCAACCAATGAATGACAGGAAACATCCAATAAATGCATAAATAATTGGCACAACAAATTGATGTCTTTCTCTCAAATCAATAAATAAAAATTTAAAAAGGAGATAAGCAGAAAGCAGCTACAAAGGAGGAAAAACTAAACCTTTTTAGACAGAAGAGAGGTGAGAGAAACATCCCTTTGTTGTTTAATATTGTATATACCCTGCACTTCTGGCCAAGATGAAGGCATAGATAGACACACTGTGCCTCCTTGCACAACCAAAAGAAGGACAACAACAAATTTAAAAACAAAAAACAACCAGAACTGACAAAAAATTGGACTGTATGGAAGTCCAACAACCAAGGAGTTAAAGAATAACTATTCATCCACACCAGTAGGAGTGGGAGAGACAGGCAGCCAGGGAAGAGAGGACTCGTGGCCAGGCAGCGGCTGGAGGACCAGGTGAGGTGGCGACTGGCAGAGTAGATGGTCCCACATTTGTGTGCAGATAAACTGGGAGGAAGAACGGGGGAGCCAGACCGACCGCACAACCCAGGGTTCCAGCATGGAGAAATAAAGCCTCAAATCTCTTGACTGAAAAAAACCGGTGCGTACTGCAGCAGTGGGAGAAACTTCCAGCCTCATAGGAGACTTTGTTGGAGAGACCCAGAGTGTCCTAGACCATACACAAACCCACCCACCCAGGAATCAGCAACAGAAGGGCCCAATTTGCTTGTGGGTAGTGGGGGAAGTGACTGAAAGCTGGCAGAGTGGGGCAAGCAGCACTCTTCTCTCTTGGACCAGTCCCCCACTGACAGTGTCAAAACACAGAGACTTGGGTTGCCCAGCCTTGGGAACACCTAAGGCTCTGCCCCTTACTATGTAACAGGCATGCCCAGACCCCCTCCGCAAAAAAAAAAAAAAATGGCCCAAATGAAAAGAACAGATCAAAGCTCCAGAAAAAATACAACTAAATGCCCGGCTGGTGTAGCTCAGTGGATTGAGCGTGGGCTGGGAACCAAGAGGTCCTGGTTCGACTCCCAGCCAGGGCACATGCCTGGGTTGCAGGCCAGGTCCCCAGTGAGGGCCATGTGAGAGGCAACCATACATTGCTTTTCTCCCTCCCTTCTCCTCTCTCTAAAAATAAATAAATAAATAACCTTTAAAAATACAACTAAACAACGAAGAGATAGCCAACCTATCAGATGCACAGTTCAAAGCACTGGTAATCAGGAAGCTCACAGAATTGGTTGAGTATGGTCACAAAATAGAGGAAAAAATGAAGGCTATGAAAAGTGAAATAAAGGAAAATGTACAGGGAACCAACAGTGATGGGAAGGAAACTGGGACTCAAATCAACAAGTTGGAACAGAAGGAAGAAAGAAACATTCAATTAGAACGGAATGAAGAAACAAGAATTCCAAAAACTGAGGAGAGTCTTAGGAACCTCCGGTACAATTTTAAACATTCCAACATCGAAATCATCAGGGTGCCAGAAGGAGAAGAGGAAGAGCAAGAAATGGAAAACTTATTTAAAAAAATAATGAAGGATAACCTCCCCAATCTGATAAAGGAAATAGACTTCCAGGGAGTCAGAGAGTCCCAAAGAAGTTGGACCCAAGGAGGAATACACCAAGCCACATCATAATTACATTAACCAAGATCAAAGATAAGGAGAGAATCTTAAAAGCAGCAAGAGAAAAGGAGACAGTTATCTACAAAGAAATTCCCATTAGACCATCAACTGATTTCTCAAAAGAAACCTTATAGGAAAGAAGGGGTTGGAAAGAAGTATTCAAAGTCATGAAAGGCAAGAACCTACATCTAAGATTACTCTATCTAGCAAAGCTATCATTTAGAATGGAAGGGCAGATAAAGTGCTTCTCAGATAAGGTCAAGTTCAAGGAGTTCATCATCACCAAGCCCTTATTATATGAATATTAAAGGGACTTAGCTAAAAAAAAAAAGGACGATAAAAAACTATGAACCGTAAAATGACAACAATCTCACAACTATCAGCAACTAAACCTAAAAAACAAACAAACAAACAAAAACAAACTAAGCAAACAACTGGAACAAGAACAGAATCACAGAAATGGAGATCACATGGAGGGTTATCAGCAGGGGAGTGGGAGAAAAGGGGGGGAGGTACAGGGAACAAGTAGAATAAATGGTAGGTAGGAAGTAGGGGGAGGTTAAGAATAGGATACGAAGTGTGGAAGCCGAAGAGCTTACATGTATGACTCATGGACATGAACTAAAGGTGGGTAATGTGGGTAGGAGGGGGTGTGCAGGGCAGAGGGGAATATAAGGGGGGGAGGAACTGGACAACTATAATAGCATAATCAATGAAATATATTTAAAAAATTAAAAAAAATACTTATATATATCCTGACCCTGGATGGAGCCCCCAATCTTGGTGTATCAGGATAAGACTATGCTTTAACCCAGCGGTCCCCAGCCTTTTTGGCACCAGGGTCCCAGTTTCTTAGAAAAAGGGTTGGGGGTGGGGAGAAGGAAGCAGAGCTCAGGTGAGCTTCCTTGCTCACTCGCTGTGGATGGGGGAAGGGGAGGGGGAGAAGGTGGGGAGGAGCTCAGCTTTGCTTGCCACTGATTCCTAACAGGCCTCTGACCTGCGCTTCTTAGCCTCTTAGGGCTGCTCACACAACCGGTCACAGTTACACACCTACCTGCCTCCTGCAACCTAAGGGCTATCGTGGAGTGTTTGGGATCCCGCTAGTTTCAGGCGTTTTACTTACTGGGCGGGGCATGAAAGGGTCAGGTGATCCTTCTAGCTCCACCCACGTGTTTATTGCACACGCCTTACGCTTGCGCGGGCTGCGGGGAAGAGGAGGGAAGTTGGAGCGTCTTGCCTGCTGACGAGATGGGGCTAAGCGTCAGGGCCGTTTTCTTTGACCTGGACAACACGCTGATCGACACGGCCTGGGCGAGTAGAAAAGGCATGTCGGAGGTAACTGCTTCCCGGTACCCACAGCCCTCCTCAGTCTAGTCAGTTCGTCCCACCCGGTACTACGTTATTTTCCATTACCTTGGTGTCGTCCCCTTCCACTTACAGCGCGCCGCGGGTTGGTGATCCCGCAGGGGCCCCGGAAGCACTGGTCACTCGTACTCTGAGACTCCCGTCCCAGAAGGAGCAAAAAAGAAGGACGAGTGAGCTAGGGAGGTTACCTTTTCTAAAGCCTGGCAGCTTAGGTTACCTGCCTATCTACCCGCAGGCTCTGGGGGACTGGGATTTTGAAGTTCCTTCTAAAGCTTTGGGACCCGGAAGGATGTCAGTAAAACTGGTACGACGGCAGCGTCGCCCCAAAACATAGACTATCACACCACGCCGAGTCACCTCACCTGGCTTTTTTGCCAGGATGAGTTTGAATCAGAAAGAGTGCACGCTGCAGGCATTCTGTGAGTGACCTCGGGGGAGGGTCCACTGTGTGTTCTCCGGCAGATCTTTGAAGAGACCCAAGAAGTTACAGTACTGTAAGTCGTGACCCTGGCCTTAATCGATTCCAGAGTTTTTTCTGCAGAAACTCCCGTAGTATATTTCTTTTTTCGTTTTTAAAGTTTATTGGTGAGGTTTAAGAAAAAGGCTGTGAGGTGGCAGGACTGGAGCTACGTGGGCTGCCCCACCTCGTCCTCCTGCTGCATTTGGGCAATCAGCTGCTGCGGCTCAGCTGCTTGGCGCTTGCGCATGGTGACCAGGCTTCCGTAGTCCCTCTCGGACTCCACTGAGCCCTGTGCTAGTCCTGGAAGGCTGGGGCCATCCTTGTCCTGGCGCGGTACCTCCAACCAGTAAATCTTCAGAGGGTTATCGACCAGGCCCACTTCATTCTGGACAGCCAGCTCCGCAGCCTTGACGGTTGCAAACTCCACCGCGGCGGTGCCTGCCTTCTTCCTGGAAAGCACCAGGTTGAGAACCTCTCCATACTTCTGAAAAAGCCGCAGGAGGGCATCTCTGGAGTAACCGCGTCTGGCCCGTTCTCCTTGAACTTCCATTTTAGCTTTAGCTTGGGAGTTTCTTTGCCTTCAGGATTTTCTGCCTTTCCTCTCAACCTCTGCTCCCATTCCTGGCATATCTGCTCCTGGATCAGCCTCTGCTGTTCCTCTCGTTGCCGGGAGCCCTCCTCTTGCAGGCGTCCAATCTCTTGCTCTGGTGTCCTGGTGCTCTGGCTCTCCTCCTCCTCCTCCTCACTGCCCTGGGCCTGAGCCTGCCGCTCCCAGGCCTCCAGGTCAAGCTTTACTTTCTTGCTTCTCTCCTCTAGTTTCTGAGTCCTCTCTGCTGCCTGCTTCGTGGCTTTCCTGAGCTTGTCATACGCGGCCCTGGCTACAGTGTCAGTCAGTACCTCCAAAGCCTGAGAAAGCTGGTGGAAGAGTTCAGCTGCTCTGGGATTATCTGGATTTTTGTCTGGGTGGCAGGAGAGGGACTTCTGCCTTTTGCCTTTTGTCTTTTTCACCTCCTTGTCCACTGCCTTCTCCTCTATACCAAGCAGTGCGCACAAGTCCATCTGTAGGAGCTTCTTGGTCACTGCCATGGTTCCGGCCCTGACTGGATTCTACTACAACTCCCAAGTCTAAGCCTGTGCGGGGATTTCCAGGGACTGTCGACCCCCTAGTATATTTCTGAAGTGAAAGTAAAAAGTCCACCTACACCAGGCATTTCTTTCATGAGACACTGCTCAGCAGCATTCTCTCCTTTCTACACACACAGATGCTGTATTAGGCCTTTACTATGTTCTTCAGGCAACCTAATCCACTCCTGCTTTCTTCCTTCTGCCTTCAGTTTTGTTTTTGTTTTTGTTTTTGTTCAAGTACAGTTCTCTCCATTTTCCTCCCACCGCCCTCCCCTCGCCCCTTCCACCCTCAATCCTACCCCCCTTTGGCTTTGTCCATGGGTCCTTGCATTCAGTTTTAAGGAAAAGAACAAGGATTATCAGATGTGAAAAACCCACTTTCAAAAGCTCATCCTTCCAACTTGAGTGTTCCTTCTTAAGCAATGCTTCATTACTTAGGTTTTGTCTCCCTGGATATTCATCCTCTTTCTCAGTGCATCCCACTCCTGCATATTCAGGTCTACCCATACTTGAAGAAAAAAAAAATGCTTCCCTTGGACCTTTCCTCCTCCTCCACCAGATGTTACCTGTTTCTCTTCACAGCCATGTTTTTCCAGAGAAATTTATACCTATTGTCTCCTTGTCTCTATCTCCTAGTTATTCCTAAATTTATTCATTGTAGCTTCCATGTTTGCCACTGGAATCAAATTGACTTGATAGGTCATTAGGTATCTTCCAAATGGCCAGAGTCAGTGGACATTTTAAGTGTGTTTTAATGACTTATCTGAGCCATTCCACACTAATGAGTGTCCTTTAATCTTCACTCCTTTGACTTTAACCTCAAGGACACCAACCTGTGCTATGTAGCCTCCAGTATCTCTGGGTGCTGACGGTACGTATTTACCTGTGTGTTCTTGGTAGGCCATGCCATCATGTGTTACAATTAGGCCAAATCATTCTGTAGGCTGAGTTTAGGCTTTAAATCAGGCATTTGAGCTTAAATCACAACTCTCTCAGTACCTAACTGAAAGTGCCTAAACAAGTTTCTTAACCCCTCTAAGCCTCAAATCCTCATGATAAAATTTGAATAAAGATATTAGTTCTCAATAACCCTATCAGGTAGGCTTAGTATAGTGCAGGGGAAGCCCACAGTATCCAGTGTTTACTTGATGAATTGTACAACCACACACCCTGCCACCCAGTTCATCACCTCCTTCATATCCTCCTGGCCCTTACCTTAGTTAAAGTTGGACTTATCTCTCATACTGACTTGCCATGACCAGCACGGCTGGATCGATCAGGTCCCAGGGAAGGCGATGGGGGATTAAGAAATAAAGAGGCAGCCCTGGCTGGTGTAGCTCAGTGGATTGAGCGCGGGCTGCGCACCAAAGGGTCGCTGGTTCGATTCCCAGTCAGGGCACATTCCTGGGTTGCAGGCCAGGTCCTCAGTGGGGGCCTTGTGAGAGGCAACCACACATTGATGTTTCTCTCCCTCTCTTTCTTCCTCCCTTCCCTTCTGTCTAAAAAAAAAGAAAGAAAGAAAGAAAGAAAGAGGCAGAGGCAAAGCGGGGTCAGATGGATTCCCTTCTCTGGGATGCAGAGGAGGGAACTGTTTATTGGTATGGTCAGACTGTATATATGGAGCAACCCTTGAAGCAGAGCATGGGAGGGCAAACTGCAGGGGTAAGTACATTTTTTATTTTTCTAAGAACATATCCTGCTTCTACTTGGTACAGTGATATGGCAAGCGGCCAAGTCATTCACTCTTGCAACAATCCGTCCGTAACTCTTTCACAGCCTAGGGCAGCTGTGCTGAACCCTAGGCCTGCTTCTAACTCCCTTAGCACCCATTATACTTCTTGGCTCTCCACACAGACTGTTGCCGTGGTCTTGTCCACTTTCCTTCCATGGTGTAATTTCTGAAACAAATGTTACATTGTATTTCTCCCTGATCTTTACATGCTCACTTATATCAGCACTATATTTTGTTAGGATGTCTCCTAATGTACTTACTATAATTATTTTTTGCAACTCAGATACCCACAACTAAACAGTGAGCTTCTTAAGAATGAACAAACTGTCAGTCATCTTCATTTGACACATGGTAAATGTTGACTAAATGCTGGATGGATGGATGAAAATCTAGGCCTCCCCACACTCGGTTCTGTTGCCACTTCCTTGAACTCAATGCTTTTGAGTACCAAGAATGCTTTATTATGTAAGAATATAACAATACCCATAACTGTTGTCCTATTTAAAAGAAACATGCCATTTTTAATAAATCACTCTGCTTGAGTTATGAAAAGAGAGAGGGGGAAGGTCTAGCCAGCCATTGCCCTGGGCTTGGGGAGAAGGAGCCATATACTGGCTGTATAGATAAACTTTAATTTTTAAAAGATCTCTGGGAAAGTTATTTGCACCTTCAGGCCAGTCTCAATGTTACTACTCAAGAGGAAGACTTCTATAGAACTTTAGGTTCCTAGGTGAACAAAGGAGAAAAAAATTCTGCATGTAAGCTTACTTTCTAGTGAGGATGACCCTGAACATAATATATTAAGTGTGCTTATAAGTGTGTTGGTAAGTGTGTTAGGCAAAGTGGAGAGGAGAACAAACCACAGTTTTGGTTTTTTTTTATGGTAGCCATATAATTTGTTTTCCAAATCAGGACCTATTTCAGACTGAAAGGGGGACATACTTTTAGATAGATTGAAAAGGAGAGATAGTGGATATTTGGCCTTCAGAATAATCTCATTCTTATCAGCAGGGGAAGCTTAATTAAGGTGAATTAACTCAGTCCTTGCTGGATTGGGTGGTTCCTTGAAACAGCTGTACAACCTTAACAAAGACAGGTTTGCAACAGGTGCCTATAAAGAGAAGTCATAAAAACTTATGCCCCAGTACAGCCAAGAGAGTCTGGATTAACCAGCCAAGATTTATTTGGGCAGTCCTTCTGGAATTTAGTTCTCATTATCTCAGAGGATGGTTAACTGGTTTGCTTTTCTGTAGCTTCTGCAGTTCCTTAAGCACCTCCTTATTCTGGTCCTTAGCTAAGCCATAAGGGGGCCATGAGAGGGATGTGCTCGTGGAGACTTTGCAGATTGTCATATGGAAGGAAGGGCAGAGCTCCAGATAGAGAGTTGGGCATCTAGTACATGGACTGTGGAATCTGGATGCAGGGTCCATGGGGTCTGGTTCCTATCCCAGGCTCTAGGATGCCAGTTAGTTTTCAGAAGCTTCAGAGAGCCCAGAGGTCTTTGTTGGGGTAGCTACTCCTTTGTGAGTTTTCGTTTGTTGACTCAGTTCACTCATTTCATAATTATAAAATTTTATCATGTAAAGATTCTTCTAATCCAAGTTCAAAAATAAATTTCAGGGAGTTTAGTCTTGTAGATACTATTTTTGAGAGCTAGGATTTTCTTAATACATTATGTGTGATAGTAAATCTTTAAGTAATATTATTTATTTTTGTTGTTGTTCAGTGGCAGTTGTCTTAGTTTTTTCCCTTTGGCTTTCCCCTGCCCTGCCTACTCCCCACTCCATCAGTAAATCGCCACCTGATTGTCTGTTATCATGGGTCCTTCATACATGTTCCTTGACTAGACCTTTCCTGTTCTCTCCCCCATTTTCCCTCCCCCCATCCCCTCTGGTCACTGTGAGATTGTTCCTTAATTACATGTCTCTGGTTCTATTTTGCTTGCTTGTTTGTTTTGTTCATTAGGTTCCACTTATAGGTGAAATCATATGGTATTTGTCTTCTGCCTGGCTTATTTCACTTAGACTAATACTCTGCAGTTCCATCCATACTGTCTTGAAGGTTAGGAGTTCCTTCAGTCTTTCTGCTGCAGTGTATTCCATTGTATAAATGAAACACAGTTTTTTTTTTTATTCTTTACTGTTTGTATTAAATTTATGGGGGTGATGTTGGTTAATAAAATTAATAATTACTCTTCATTTTATTTTTCTGACATGTGAATATCAAATTTTAATTCAGTAAGGCATAAATAGTATATTATTTTATTATTATTGTTTTTAATTACTTTATTGTTGTTCAATTACAGTTGTCTGCATTTTCTCCCTTCCACTACCCCCAACCCCATCCAAACCCACCTCTCTACCTTGCTTTCACCCTCCCTATTGGTTTTGTCTATATGTCCTTTATATTAGTTCCTGAAAACTCTTCTCCCCACAGTCCCCTCCCCCTCCCCTCTGGCTATTGTTAGATTATTCTTAATGTCAATGTCTCTGGTTATATTTTGTTTGCTTTTTTCTTTCATTGATTATGTTCCAGTTAAAGGTGAGATCATATGGTATTTGTCCCTCACCACCTGGCTTATTTCGCTCTCCAGTTCCATCCATGCTGTTACAAAGGGTATAAGCTCCTTCTTTCTCTCTGCTGCGTAGAATTCCACTGTGTAAATGTACCATAGTTTCTTGATCTGCTCGTTTGCTGATGGGCATTTAGGTTGCTTCCAGCACTTGGCTATTGTAAATTATGCTGCTGTGAACATTGGGGTGCATAGGTTATTTTTGGATTGGTGTTTCAGGATCCTTAGGGTATAATCCCAGCAGTGAAGTTGCTGGGTCAAAAGGTAGTTCCATTTTTGGTTTTCTGAGGAAATTCCATACTGTTTTCCACAGTGACTTCACCAGTCTGCATTCCCACCAACAGTGCACTAGGGTTCCCTTTTCTCCACAACCTCGCCAGCATTTGTTGTTTGTTGATTTGGTTATGATGGCCATTCTGACTGGTGTGAAGTGGTAACTTGTGGTTCTAATTTGCATCTCTCTGATGTCTAGTGATGCTGAGCATGTTTTCATATGTCTCTGGGCCCTCTGTATGTCCTCCTTGGAGAAGTGTCTGTTCATGTCCTTTCCCCATTTTTTAATTGGATTGCTTTTCTTGCTTGTGTGGAGTTGTGAGAGTTCTTTATATATTTTGTAGGTCAAACCCTTGTCTGAGGTATCATTAGCAAATATGTTTTCCCATACAGTAGGTTTCATTTTCATTTTGTTGATGTTTTCTTTAGCTGTGCAGAAACGTTTTAGTTTGATGTAGTCCCATTTGTTTATTCTTTCTCTTTATATCCTTTGCCATAAGGGATGTATTGGTGAAAATATTTCTGTGTGGATATCTGAAATTTTCCTGCTTATGTTCTCCTCTAGGGCTCTTTTGGTGTCATGACTTACATTTAAATCTTTTATCTATCTTGAGTTTTTGTTGGTGTGTGGTATAAGTTGGTGGCCTAGTTTCACATTTTTGCATGTACATGTCCGGATCTCCCAACACCATTTATCATAGAGGCTTTTTTGCTCCATTTTATGTTCCTGCCCCCTTGGTCAAATGCTAACTGATCATATTGACATGGTTTTATTTCTGGGCTCTCATTCCGTTCCATTGGTGTATGTGTCTGTCCTTAAGCCAGTACTAGACTGTTTTGATTACCGTGGACTTGTAATATAGTTTGATATCGAGTATTGTGATCTCTCCTACTTTGTTCTTCTTTCTTAAAATTGCTGAGGCTATTCAGGATCATTTGTGGTTCCATATAAATTTTGAAATATTTGTTCTATTTCTGTGAAATACATCATTAGTGCTTCGATAGGGATTGCATTGAATCTATAGATTGGTTTGGGTAGTATAGACATTTCAATGATGTTAATTCTTCCAATCCATGAACATAGTATACGCGTCCATTTATTTGTGTCTTCCTTGATTTCTTTCTTCAGGGTTGTGTAGTTTTCTGACTACAGGTCTTTTACCTCCTTGTTTAAATTTATTCCTAAGTATTTTATTCTTATTGTTGCTACAGTAAATAGAATTTTATTCCAAATTTCTGTTTCTGATATTTCATTCTTAGTGTACAAAAGTGATTTTGATACAATGTTGACTTTGTATCCTGCTGTTTTGCCAAATTAATTTATTAGATTTAGAAGCGGTATAGCAGACAACCTTGTCTTGTGCCTGATTTACAGGGAAAGCTTTTGGTTTTTGCCTGTTGTGTATGATGTTTGCTGTAGGTTTCTCATACATGCCTTTAATCATGTTGAGGTATGCTCCCTCTATTCCCACTTTGCTGAGTGTTTTTTTTTAATCATAAATGGGTGCTGTACTCTATCAAATCCTTTTTTAGCTCTATTGATATGATCATATGGTGTTTGTCTTTCACGTTGTTTTTGTGATGTATTATATTTTTTGATTTGCATATATTGTACCATCCTTACATCCCTGGGATGAATCCCACTTGATCATAGTGTATGATCTTTTTTTTAAAATTACTTTATTGTTCTTCAATTACAGTTGCCTGCATTTTCTTCCCTCCACTCCCCCCGCCCCCAGCCCCACTGGTGTATGATCTTATTATTGTGTTGCTGGATACAGTTGGCCAATATTTTTTTTGAGGATTTTAGCATCCATGTTCATCAGCAACATTGGCCTATAGTTTTCTTTTTTTGTTGTGTCTTTATCTGGCTTTAGAATTAGGATAATACTGGCCTCATAAGAAGAGTTAGGGAGTCTTCCCCCTTCTTGGATTTTTTGGAATTGTTTGAGAAGAATCAGGGTTAGCTCTTCCTTAAATGTATGGTAATATTTTCCTGTGAAGTCCTCCATTCTATGGCTTTTGTGTGTCAGGAGTTTTTTGATTACTGCTTCAATTCACTAGCTTTTAGCAGTCTATTCAGGCTTTCTGCTTCTTCTCAACTTCGTTTTGAAGGACTATATGTTTCTACAAATTTGTTCATTTCACCCATGTTTTCAAATTTCTTGGCATATAGTTTGTAGTGATATCTTACCATCCTTTTTATTTCTTTGGTACCACTGTAATTTATCTTCTTTCACTTCTGATTTTATTTATTTGGGACCTCCCTCTTTTTTTCTTGATGAGTCTGGTTAAAGGATTTTCGATTTTGTTTATCTTTTCAAAGAACAAGCCCCTGGATTTAATGATCATTTCAGTTGTTCTTGTAGTCTCTAAGTCCTTTTATTCTGCTCTGATCTTGATTATTTTCTTCCTTCTACTCCCCTAAGCTTTGTTTGTTGTTGTTCCTCTAGTTCTTGTAGATGTTGAGTTAGGTAGTTCATTTAAAGTTTTTCTGTCTTTTATAAATAGGCCTGTATTGCTATATATTTCCCTCTCAGGACTCCCTTTGCTGTGTCTCATAGGTTTTGGGTTTTTCTATGTTCAGTATCATTCGTTTCCAGAAACTTTTTCATTTCTTTCTTGATCTTTATTGACCCATTCATTGTTTAATAACGTTTTTCAGTTGCCATGGATTTGATTGTTTTTGTGTGTTTTCATGAAGCTGGTTTCTTGTTTCAAGCCATGGTGCTCCAAGAAAATGCTTGCTATGACTTTAATTTTCTTGAATTCATTGAGGTTTGTGTCCTATGTGCATTTAAAAAGAATGTATATTTTTCTTCTTTGGGATGAGAGGTTCTGTATTTATCAGTTAAGGCCATTTGATCTAGCATGTCATTTAGTGCCACAATGCCCTTGTTGATTCTTTGTTTGTAAAATCTGTCCATTGTTGACAGTGGGATGTTAAAATCTCCTACTATAAATGTGTTGCTGTCTATATCTTTCTGAAGCCCTCAAGATTTTCCTTATATATTTGGGTGCTTCTATGTTGGATGCAAATATGTTTACAATGTTTATGTCTTCTTGATGGATTCTTCCCTTGAGTATTATGCAGTGTCCTTCAGTGCCTCTTTTTATGGCTCTTGTTTTAAAGTCTTATTTTGTCTGATAAGAGTATTGCTATGCCCACTTTTTTTCCTGTCCGTTTTCTTGGAATGTTTTTTTCCCAACCCTTCACTTTCAGTCTGTGTAGGTCTTTTGTTCTGAAGTGGGTCTGTTGTAGGCAGCATATTTGTGGGTCATGTTTTCCTATCCATTCAGCTACCCTATGTCTTTTGATTGGAGCTTTTAGTCCATTTACATTTAAGGTTATTATTGATAGGTACTTATTCATTGCCATTTTTCCCTTTTGTAGCTGTATTCCTCTCTCCCTCTTTTCCTTCCTCTTCTTATAGCAGTCCCTTTGGCATGTCTTGCAATGCTGGTTTGGTGGAGGTGTATTCTTTTAGCCTCCTTTGGTCTGTGAGATTCCTTATTTTAGCCTCCATTTTAAATGACATCTTAGCTAGGTAGAGGACTTGGTTGCAGGTGTTTGCTTTTCATTACTTGAAATATTACTTGCCGTTCCCTTCTGGCTTGTCGTATTTCTGTTGAGAAATCAGCTACTAGCCTTATTGGAGCTCCCTTGTATGTTACTCTTTGTTTCTCCCTTGCTGCCTTTAATATTCTCTCCTTGTCTTTAAAATTTAGCATTTTAATTATGATGTGTCTTGGAGTAGGCCTCTTTTGGTTCATCATGATTGGTTCGCCTGAGCTTGCGTGACTTTTCCTGTCAAGTTAGGGAAGTTTTCTGTCATTATTTTTTTCAAAGAAGTCTTCTATCCTTTGCTTATTTTCTTCTTTTTGTGGTATTTCTATGATGCAAATGTTGTACATTTTGTGTTTTCTTGAAGTTCCCTCAAACTGTCCTCATACTTTTGAGTATTTTTTGAATAGGTTGCTCTACTTGGGTATTTCTTTCTACCTTGTCCTACCACTCACTGATTTGGTCCCCTGCTTCATCCAGCCTCCTTGTGTTTCCTTCTAGTGTATTTTGTATTTAAGGTATTGTATTCTTCATTTCTTCCTGTTTCTTGTTTATAGTTTTGATATCTTTTTCATGTTGCTGTAGTGGCCATTCAGTTCCTTGTATTTGTCACTAAGTTCCTTGAGCATTCTTATAACCATTTTTTTGAATTCTCTATTATATTGCTATATATATTGCCTCTATTTCATTTAGCTCTTTTTCTGGGGATTCTTCCATTCCTTTAAATTGGGAGTTCTTTCTTTGTCTTAGCATTTAGGTGACTCTTTTTTGTTTGTTCCTGAATCTCAAGATACTCAGCTTTGCCTACCTGTCTTTATGGCTTGAACTTCTGTGGTAGGAATTCTGTGGGACTCAGAGATGCAGTCTCTTTGATCTGCTTGTCTGGATGCTCTACGGTTGCCCCTTTCTTCAGTTTGCATGGGCTCTCTTATACTTGTGCTTTGCTTGTTGATGGCTTCTGTGTTCGTGGGTTCTCCCCTCCAGCTGGCTCCTGGTAGTCACAACTCGCATCTCATCTCGTATGCTGTTGTACTGATGTTGGTTAACAAAGCAGTATTACCAGAAAACCGAACCCATGGCAGCAAAAGAAGACCCCCATCATATCAGTAGTATCCACCTCAACTGAGCAAAGATTAATAATGGCAAAGAGGGATTCAGAATATTACCAGAGAGGAAAGAGGGAATATTATTAGATAGCTAAAGAGGGGAACATGTTTTTGAGTGGGAAGAGGTTGGACAATTGATAAGAATAGGGATAGGGATGAGGCAAAGAAAAGGAGAGAACAAAGTTTAAAACATAAGTAAAACACAGTAGGGCAATAGCAAAAATGGGGTAAGATAAGGTAAGAATATACTATGAGGTTTGATGTAAAATTAAAAAGGTATTTGACTAACAGGAACAATATTGCAGAAAAACCACAGCAAGATCAATAGCAACAATAGCAGAGTGAAGATTAATAAAGGTGGAAAGGGAATAAGAATATTATACAAAAGAGAAAAGTGAATATAGATGTCTACAATAAGGAAAAATTATTTTGAGTTGATGAGGGAGAGTAACTAATAAGAGTAAGGAGGAAAACCAGTAAAAGTAAGGAGTAAAACCCAGGCCTAGAGAGAGAAAATATTAAAATAAAATTCCTCACACAACTGATCAGAGGCAGGAGAAAGGCGAAATGGAGTAAGACAGAGAGAGTTTGCTATGGGATTTATAGTAGAAACAAATAGTGAAGAAATAGGAATTCTGTTAGAGAAGTACAGCAATAATCATGATATCCTTGCCCTTCTAGCCACAATTTGTATAGGTGGAAAGGAAATAAGGCTATTATAAGAGGGGGGGGAAGAACGTGAGCTGACTAAAAGAAGGGGTGCGCTTGTGCTAGTTTAGATGAAGGAGAAATAATAAGAGTAAGTAATATGGTGTAGTGTGAGAGAAAATAAAGTTTACAACAACAGTTAGAAAGGTCAGGAATATGGCAAAATGGAGTAAGGCCAACGAGGGGTGCTATGTGGGTTTTGGAATAACAATAATATGACAAAATATATAATCTGAATGAAAAGAATAAAAAACAATGACCATGAGTAGTGAGTTAGTTGGAATATGAGTGAAGTGAAAGAAGAAATATTAAACTGCTATATGAAAGGGAAAAAAAAGAAGAGAAGAAGTAATGCCAAATAAGTTCTGAGGAAGAGTAAGGTGAAATTCATTGCAGCTGTTTTTGTTCACCTTTTGACTTCTTTCTGGATCTGTCTCTGGTTTTTTTGCCATCTCAAGGTCCCAGAGTGGGTCATCCAACTTCTGGCAACACTGCCTGTATCTCCTAGAGCAGAGTTGTCACATTCATTTTCACCAGGGGCCACATCAGCCTCACAGTTGCCTTCAAAGGGCCAAATGTGATTTTAGGACTGTATAAATGTAACTGCTCCTTAACTAGGGGCAAAGATCTTGGCACAGGTGCCAGGTCGGGTAAAACAAGGTGGAGGGCCGGATTCAGCCGCGGGCCTTCTGTTTGCCACCTGTGTTCTAGAGGGAGGTTCTGTTGAGATTGAAAGGGTGAGGTCTCCTTGTCTGCTCTGGGAGGCACCGTTCAGTCTTCTGGGAAAATTGTGGGTGTGTTCCCCATGCCCCTACACCTCCTTTATTAGTCTGGCCTAGTTTATTTCCAATAATGTATAGTTTCTGCTTAAATAGCTGTCTCTTTCACTGGGGCTGTAGACACTTTGTGTAAGAGTGTCAGCTCTCTCCTGTCTGGTGTAGTCTGCAGCTCTGTGTCCAATTCTTAGTGGCACCCTGAATTCCCATTGTTGTACCCTTTCTTAACTTCCTGTGTTGATGGTCTCAGTGAAATAGGGCCCTAGGACTCAGTGTACTTTGTCTCTCTTTTGGGAGTTCAAAATGGGGCCTTTTAGGCGTTAGTTTTGCTGTCTTACTCTTGCATAAAAGCCCCCTGCAGGTTGTTAAGCCTGCCCAGCCAGTTTTGCAGATCTTCCCTGCTCCTGACTGAGTTGGGGGACTGGGCTCAATCCTCCTTTCCTATAGGTTCTGCCAAGGTAGAGGGTCCAGTCTGGCCTGACTTTATCTCAGGTGCATAGTTCCCTGCCCACTGCCCTCATAGCACACTTTGGTTCACGCTCTCCACTCTGCAATGCTGCGCCAGGCTGGGGCCAAGAAACCACCTCACTTTGCACCCCTTTGATCAGACCCCCCAGGTGTACTGGTAGGTAGCAGATCATGCACACAAACCTCCCTCCTTCTTGGCTGGGTAGCTGCATGCATGCAGCGTCCCAGCGCAGCACACCTCAGCTCCCCTTCTGAAAAAAGTGTCTATGCACGCTACCACTGCAGCTCTGAGCTACTGCCCTTCTTTCCACACACTCCAGCTCTGGCAAGTCAAGAGTCTATCTCCGTGATGGCCAGATGCAGCCCTCCTCTTCCCCCATCTCTGAGTGCAGCCAGAATACCCCCACTCTCTGGCACTAAAATTGTCAGTGACAGCTGCCCGAGCTAGGGTGCACCACCAGGTGTGTGCATGTGTGCAGACTGTTTCTCCCCAAAGATGCTCTCTGCATTCAAGTTGCTCCCAGCATGGGTTTGTGGATTCCCCGCCCTGGGAGGGAAGGGAATCTCTAGGCTGCTATCCCTGACTGAGCTCTCTTCAGATGCTGTCTCTGCAGCAGCCATGGTTTCTGGAACCATGCCTGGGGACCTTCCTGTCTGCCTATAAAACTTCCTTACTGCCCATTTTGGGTGTCCTCTGCACAGTTTGGCTTCCAAACTTCTTATCAGTTAAGATTCTGTTGACTGTTCACTTTCTTTTTCAGAAGATCAGCTAAGTGTCCCAGTTGGGTGCATGAGCAAGTGAGCTCAGATCCAACCTACCCACCACCATCTTCCTCCCTACCTGTCTGTAGCAATTTCTGACAGTCCTTTCTACTTTTTAGGTATCAGTTGTAACTTCTCTTTCATTTCTGATTTTATTTATTTGAGTGCCTCTCTTTTTTCTTGATGAATCTGGTTAAAGGCTTGTTGATTTTGTTTATCTTTTCAAAGAATCAGCTCCTGGATCGATTGATCCTTTAAATAGTCCTTTTGGTCTCTATGTCATTTAATTCTGCTCTGATCTTATTTCCTTCCTTCTACTCAGTCTGGGCTTTGTTGTTGTTCCTCTAGTTCTTGTAGATGTAGGGTTAGGATGTTTATTTGAAATGATTATCTTTTTGAAGTAGCCTATATTGCTCTGAACTTCCCTCTCAGAACTGCCTTTTCTTTGTCCCTTAAGTTTTGGGCTGTTGTGTGTTCATTTTCATTTGTTTCCAGAAACTTTTTGATTTATTCCTTGATCTCATTATTAACTGGTTCATTGTTGAATAACATGCTATTCACTCTCCATGAATTTGAATTTTTTCCCTTGAGGTTGGTTTCTAGTTTTAAGCCCTTGTGATCCAAGAAAATGCTTGCTATGATTTCAGTTTTCTTGAATTTGTTGAGGCTTATTTTGTGTCCTGTCGTGTGGTCTATTTTTGAAAATGTTCCATGTACATTTGAAAAGAATGTGCATTTTGCTTCTTTGGGGTAAAATGTTCTGTATATATCAAATAAGTTAATTTGATCTAGAGTGTTGTTGAGTGCTACAATATCCTTGTTCATTCTTTGTTTGGAAGATCTATTCATTGTTGACAGTGGGGTGTTCAAATCCCCTACTAGAAATGTGTTGCTGTGTATATCTTTCTTGAAGTTCTCCAAGATTTTCCTTATATATTTGGGTGTTGCTGTGTTTGGGGCACATATGTGGGTCATGTTTTCTTATCCATTCAGCTACCTATGTCTTTTGATTGGAGCATTTAATCCATTTACACTTAAGATTATTATTGATAGGTACTTATTCATTGCAGTTTTTCTGTACCAGTATTTCTTTCTCTTGCTCTCTGTTTCTCTCTCTCTGTCTGTCTGTCTCTGTCTTTCTTTTTTTTCATAGCAGTCCCTTTTGTATCTCTTGCAGTTGTGGCTTGGTGGAGACATACTCTTTTAGCCTTCTTCTGTCTGGAACAGTATTCATTTCACTATCTAAGTGAGAGACTTGCTGGATAGAGTAGTCTTGGTTGTAGGTCCTTGTTTTTCATTATCTGGTATATTTCATGCCAATCTCTTCCGGTTTGTAATGTTTCTGTTGAGAAATCTGCTGATAACATTATTGGAGCTCCCTTGTATGTTACTTGCTGTTTCTCCCTTGTGGCCTTTACAATCCTTTCTTTGTGTTTAATATTTGGCATTTTAATTATGCCTCTTTGGGTTCACCTTGACTGGGACCCTCTGTGCTTCCTGCACTTGCATGGCTTTTTCCCTCACCAAGTTAGGGAAGTTTTCTGTCATTTTTTCAAACAGATTTTCTATCCTTTGCTTCTTTTCTTCTTTTTCTGGTATTCCTATGATACAAAAGTTGTTATATTTCATGTTGTTTTGAAATATCCTTAAGCTGTTCTTGTTTTTTGTTTGTTTTTTATTTTAAGGTGTTTTTTTTTTTTTTTTTTTTTTTTTTTTTTTTTTTTTTTTTTTTTTTTTTTTTTTTTTTTTTTTTTTTTTTTTTCATTTTGTTGCTCTGCCTGGATATTTCTACCTTGTCTTTCAGCTCATTGATTCAGTCCTCTGCTTTATCCAGCCTGACTGTAATTCCTTCTATGTACTTTTCATTTTAGACATTTTATTCTTTATTTCTTCCTGGTTCTTGTTCATAGTTTCTGTTTCCTTTTTCATGCTATTGTGGTTCCCACTCAGTTCCTTGTAGTTGTCACTGAGTCCTTGAGCATCCTTATAACCATTTTTTTGAATTCTGTGTCCGATAGATTGCTTGCCCCAATTTCATTTAGCTCTTTTTCTGGGGATTTTTCCGTTCCTTTCGTTTGGGGGTTCTTTCTTTGTCTCTCCATTTTAGGTGACTCTTTTTGTTTGTTTCTGCATCTCAGAATACTCAGCTTTGCCTGCCTGTCTTTGTGGGGTAGACTTCTGTGGTAGGAATTCTGTGGGACTCAGTGGTGCAGTCTCTTTTATCTCCTGATTTGTGTGTGTGTGTGTGTGTGTGTGTGTGTGTGTGTGTGTTAAGGTTTCCCTTTCTTCAGTTTGTGTGTGCTGTCTTGTTGTACTTTGGCTTCGTTCATTGTTGGCTCATTTGTTGGTGTGTTCTCCCCTCCATCTGGCTGACTGGATGTCACAACTCCTGCCACATCAGGAGATGCTGTTATACAGGTGTTGGTTAACAAAGCCATATTGTCAGAAAATCAAACCCATACAAGCAAAACAAAACAAAAAAAGCCTACAACATCAGCACTGTCAACCACAATTGAGCAAAGATTAATAAAGGTGGAGAGATGTCACGCATCCTGGCCTGCAGAATCCATATGCTGTGGCCAATTTGTAAATAATTCACACATCAGTCTTGGGGAGAAAACACAGAGACTACACAGCCCCCCTCTGAGTCAGAGAAAGAGCCAGAGAGCGAGGGCCTGAAAGCGGGGGCCCAGGAGCTGGCTGGAGAGAGAGAGGGCCTGAGAGCGGGCCAGAGAGAGCGTCTTGGAACACCTTGGCCACTCTCTCCAGAGGAGAGAGCACACTGACCCCTGCCTTGACAGGCTTTTATTGTCTTTCTGGGCACATTACATTGAGGGTGGTTTTCATTTACTATGCACAGGTTCTAATTAGGTGATAGACAACAAAGGAGAGGACATCAAAGAAGGATATTTGCAAATGTAAAGGGAAAAGGGGTTGGGCTGGACTTGAGGGCTTTATCGCAGACTTTTAGGAAACCGCTTTGAAGATATGTAATCAGCATTTGTTGTTTTAGTCCAGGGTAAGAGAGTTTTTTAGCAAGAGCAAGCCTTAGCTCTAGGGAAAATGTAGGTCTGATTTACCCACGGAGAGGGGGGGGGAACCTGTCCACGCACATGGGGCCTGCTTGTTGACTCATGTCCCACTGAGGTTTTAAACAGTGAAAGCTGAGCTACAATTCCCATGATGTGTGGAACAGTTTCCCTATAGAGAGGAATTAAGAATAGTATAAGATAGGAAAGAGGGAATATGACATGACTAAAAGAGGGAAAAATGATTTTGAGTGGGAAGTGGGAGGAGATATAATAAGAGTAGGGAATAGAAACAAGATGAAGAAAGGAAGAGGATAAAATTTAAAACATAAGTAAAACAGGCATAAGCGATGGCAAAAATGGAGTAAGGAAAGGAAAGAGTATACTATGAGGTTTGAAATAAAGTTAAAATGTATTGAACCAACAGGAGTAAAATTGCAGAAAAACCACAGCAAGGTCAATAACAGTGACAGCTGGATGAAGATTAATAAAGGTGGAAAGGCCAGTTTGATTCCCAGTCAGGGCATATGCCTGGGTTGTGGGCCAGGTCCCTGGTAGGGGATGCAAGATAGCCAACCACACATTGATGTTTCTGTCCCTCTCTTTCTCCCTCCCTTGTCCTCTGTCTAAAAATAAATAAATAAAATATTTTTTTAAAAAGGTGGAAAGGGAATAAGAATATTATGCAAAAGATAAAAGAGAATATGAGATGTCTTTAGTAAAGAAAAATGATGTGAGAGAATGGGAAAACTAATAAGATTAAGGAATAGAACTCAGGCTAAGAAAGGGAAAAAAATTAAAATAAAATTCCCGACTCAACTGATTAAGGGCAGGAGGAAGGCAAAATGGAGTAAAAAGGAGGGAGAGTATCCTATGGGATTTGAGGTACAAACAAGTAGTGAACAAATAGGAATACCATTGGAGAAGAACAGCAATAACGATAATATCCTCACCCAACTAGCCACAATTTGTAAAGATGGAAAGGAAATAGGACTATTATAAGGGGAGCGGGGAGAGTGTGAGCCAACTTAAGGGAGGAAGAATGCATTTGCTAGGATAGATGTAGGAGAGATTGTTAGAGTAAGGCATAGGATCATCACATAGCATGGGAGAAAATAGAGTTTACAACAATTAAGAAAGGTCAGGAAGACGGCAAAATGGAGTAAGACTGGGAAATCTTGCTGTGTGGGATTTGAAATAACAATAATATGAGAAAATATATAATCTGAATAAAAAGAATAAAAAACAAAAGACTTAAGAGTAGTGAGTTAGTTGGAATACAACTGAAGCAAAAGAAGAACTATTAACAGGCCATGTGAAAAGAAAATAAGAAGAAAGAAAAACACTCAAGTTCTGAGGAAGAGTGAGGTAAAAGTTGTCTGAGCTGTTGGTGTTTGCCTTTTGACTTCTTTCATTTCTTTCTTTCTTTTTAATTATTTTACTGTTGTTAAATTACAGTTGTCTGCATTTACCCCCCAACCACTTCCCTCCTACCCCAGCCAAACCCACCTCCCTCCCTTGCTTCCACCATCCTGCCCTTGGTTTTGTCCATGTGTTGTGTATAGTTGTTCCTGAAAACCCTTCCCCCCATTATCTCCTCCCACCTCCCCTCTGGTTACTGTCAGATTGTTCTTAATTTCAATATCTCTAGTTATATTTTGCTTGCTTTTTTCTTTTGTTGATGAGGTTCCAGTTAAAGGTGAGATCATATGGTATTTGTCCCTCACCGCCTGGCTTATTTCGCTTAGCATAATGCTCTCCAGTTCCATCCATGCTGTTGAAAAGGGTAGGAGCTCCTTCTTTCTCTCTGCTGCATAGTATTCCATTGTGTAAATGTACCATAGTTTTTTGATCCACTCATTTGCTGATGGGCACTTAGGTTGCTTCCAGCACTTGGCTATTGTAAATTTTGCTGCCGTGAGCATTGGAGTGCATAGGTTCTTTTGGATTGGTGTTTCAGGGCTCTTAGGGTATAATCCCAGCCGTGGAACTGCTGGGTCAAAAGGCAGTTCCATTTTTAGATTTCTGAGGAAATTCCATACTGTTTCCACAGTGGCTTCACCAGTCTGCATTCCTACCAACAGTGCGCTAGGGTTCCCTTTTCTCCACATCCTCTCCACCACTTGTTTGTTGATTTGTTTATGAATCTCAGACATTCCACGTAGCAATATCTTCACTGATATGTCCCCTAAAGCAAGGGACAAAAAGGAAAGAATAAACAAATGGGACTTCATCAAATTAAAAAGCTTCTGCATGGCTAAAGAAAACAGCATTAAAATGAAAAGAAAACCAACTATATGGGAAACCATATTTGCCAAAGATACCTCAGACAAGGGTTTGATCTCCAATATATAAAGAACTCACACGATTCCACTTCAGGAAGACAAACAACCCAATTAAAAAATGGGCAAAAGACTTGAACAGACACTTCTCCAAGGAGGACATACAGATGGCCCAGAGACATATGAAAAGATGCTCAGCATCACTAGCCATCAGAGAGATGCAAATTAAAACCATAATGAGATACCACTTCATACTGGTGAGAATGGCCATCATAGACTTCTTTCTGTATTTGTCTGTGGTTTTTTATCAGCTCAAGGTCCAGGCATGGGTCATCCAACTTCTGGGAGCACCACCTGTGTCTTCTTCACCTGTCTCTAGAGGAAGCTTCTGTTGTGCTTGAGAGGTTGGGGCCTCTGGTTCTCCCCTGGGAGGCACTATTCGGTCTTTTGGGAAAATTGTAGGTGTGTTCCCCCTGCCCTACACCTCCCATATTAATTCTGTCCCAGTTTATTTCCAGTAACATGTAATTTCTGCTTAAATAGTTGTCCGTGTCATTGGTTGGAGGAGACAATCTGTGTAAGAGCATCAGCTCTCTCCTGCTTTGTGTGATGGCAGCTTTGTGTTTGAGCCAAAACAGGGCAGAGCCCTGAATCCCCCTAGCTATACCCCTTTCTTAACTTCCTGCTTTGATGGCCTCAGTGAAATAGGGTCCTAGGACCTAGTGTGCTTTGTCTCCCTGTGAGGAGTTCAAACCAGGCCCTTTTTAGGTGTTCATCTTGCTCTCTGTCTCTTGAGGAAATTCCCCACTATGGGGTTGTTAAGCCTGTCCAGCCAGTTTTGCAGATCTTCCCGTGCTCCTACAGGAGGTGGTGGCTGGGCACAAGCTTCCTTTCCTGGAGGTCCCACCAAGGAAGGGACCAATCTGTCCTCAAATAATGTCAGGTACACACTTCCCAGCCCACCACCCTCACAGCACACAGTGGCCACACTAGCCACTCTGCACTGGGCTGAGGCCCAGAAACCACCTTGCTATGCACCCCTTTGATCAATACACCCAGCTGTACTGAGCAGGAGCAAATTGAGCCCATAATCCTCCCTCCTTGTTAGCAGGGCAGCTGGGTGTGTGGGGTCCCTACGTAGCACATCTCAGTTCCCCTTTTAAAAAAGTCTCTCTGGGTGTTCAAACTGCAGTGCTGACCCCTGTCTGGCTTTCTACACTCTTCACCTCTCCAGAAAGTCAAGAGTCTATCACAGTCATGGCCAGCCACAGCCCTTGTCGTGCACCAGATCCAGATGCGGACAGTATCTCTCTCATTCTTTGGCACTCTGCTGGTCAGTGTCTACCATTGCAGCTATAGGTGTGCTGCTGGGGGGGAGGGGTGTGTGTGTGTGTGTTTGTCTGTGTCTGTGTGTGTGTCTAGAGCCTGGTTCTCCCTAAGGACTTTGCATATTCAAGTCACTCCTAGTCTGGGTAGGGGGGTAGATTCTGCCCTGGGAGGGGAGGGAGCGGCTAGGCTGCTGTCTCTGACCAGGCTCTCCACAGATGTTGGCACCACAGCTGCTGGCACCATGCCCAGGGACTTTCCTTCTCTACCTATAAAACCTTCTTACTTCTCGTTTTGAAGTGTCCTCTTTACTTTTTGTCTTCCAAACATCGTATCAGCTAAGATTCTATTGACTGCTGACTTTATTTTTCGGCAGATCAGCTAAGTGTCCAAATGGGGTGCAAGAGCAAGTGGACTCAACTCTCACCTATTTGGCTGCCATCTTCTCAAAAATCACAAATCACAATTTTAAATAGGTTGGTCAGATTAGGCCACATGGAGTGGATGATGTTTGAGCAAAGACTTGAAATAAAAATAACAGGAGGGCTGTTTGAATGTATTTTTAACTTAGTTTTATTTGGAATTCAGTCACTTAATATGTTAACCATAGTGTTATAAAATGTTATATTGTTCTAGCTCTCAAGAAGTCTTCTTAAATCCCAGTTAGCTAAACATGAGTAGTGATGATATTAACTTTAATTATGGGTCCACAGAACAGGAGGTAAAGAATAGTTGCCTTTTTGTATAAGACACAGCCTTAAGTAGAGGTTTGAAGTTGATGACGTTTGAGTTTATATTATGTATACAAGTTGATTCCCCACCCCCACTATCTTAGGGTCTCTTTTTTCAGGCCTAATAGGTATGTGGTGGGCTTATTTTACTCAGAATATTTTTTCCAGTCTGCCTTACCCGTGCACAGACTATCATCACATCTCCAAGTTAGAAATCTTTTTTCTCTACCTTCAGTTCAGTCAGAACTCCTATTCACTCAGTGCAAATGTTAGGACAGTTTATACAAATAATAGCATGTACTAATTCAACTACGGGATTATTTCTGTTTGATCTAATATATTTGAATGACTGATAAAATTTTTTCCCAAAGATGTTAATATTATTAAAATGCTACTTTTTAATCCAGATAAATCTGTAATTAGTTGCTGTGTGACAAATAGGAAAGTTAACTCAAGGGATGTAATGGGAAGAAATTTTGAAACTTGGGGAGCAATATTCTATGCTTTTACAAGAATATCCCCTTTTAAGGTGAGCTAATTCTGCTTTTTGAGAGACCCAATGAATTGCCAGTTGCAGTAACAACTGGATCTTTATTGGAAGCTCTATGTTTTATAACTATGATACAGCTCTGATTTAAGATCAAGCCCAGTGGTTTCCTAGAGACCTGTTTCTTTTTATTGTGTGGCAATGGGGTTGTTAAAACTTTAGAATGACCTTTAAGCATAGCTCAAGAATAATTCAATTGACATTATTATAAAAGATGGCAACATAGCCATGAAGTTTGAAGCAGCTTGATTTGTTAATTGAAATTTAACTTTATAGGATAAAAACTTTCAGTGTTTTACCTTCACCTAAAATTCTCAGAGCTGGTATATTTTTCTTGGACTAATGAATGTTGTTTTTTTTTTTTTTTAAACTCTTGAATTTTCTGATGAGCACGAATAGCCTGAAAAATATTTCCTTTTCTTTTGGTGTAAGTGATTCTTATAGTCTGAAGAAAGAAGAATGTGTATCTATTCATCTTTTCTTATATTCAATGGGTGAATTGAGTGTCTGGTCTGTGTAGCATACCACTACTCCCTGTATAGTTTAGGACAGCACATTTTGTTTGACCCTTTTGCTTGAACAGCAGACAAATTTTAGTCCTAACTATGTACATTGCACTTATCTGCAAAGGTCTAAAAGAGGGGATCCCAGTAAACACTGTACAGAGTGGTGGAGTAAGATGGTGAATTGAAGGAATCAAATAAGGTTACATAAATGAGCAGATTACTGGTGTGAAGAGTTGGGGAACTCTGAGAGATAGTATGCAGAATATGCTTTACTTGCCCCTCCCAGTGGGGGGGGGCAAGAAAGCTGTGATACTTATTCACCAATTTCGGCTCCTCATTGATTGAAACCACTCCCAGGCAACACTTTGGCCCCAGCCTATGTGCATGGGTATAGCTGTGGCCAAATAAAGCCCTCAGGAAGAAAAGCCTGAGTACTTACAATATAAGCCATTGACATGTATGGGAATAGTATATGCCAAGGTGATCTGGGTAGTTTCTGCTATTGCCTGGGACTCGACACTCTTTTATAGACTGATAACAAAGAGCCTCTAATCTCATCTGTTAGCATCCTCCCTCATGTAACTTCATGCAACTTAGCTGAACTAAGCTTCTTGCTTTCAAAATTCCAAGCTCTATGATTTCCTTCATGCTGTTCCTTCTGTTTAGAATGATTTTATGGTCCTCCCATCCCACCTGAGAGACTTGGTAACTGTAGACCCAGCATTCAACCCAGCATTTGTGGTGGTTGCATACCTGTTTATTTTCCCCACCAGATAACATGAAGACAGGGGACCCAGTCTCCAAGTGCCTGATACAATAGTGTAAAGGCAAGCATGTAGACTTTGAAAGTAGGCAAGTGTGGGTTAAAATTCCAGCTCAAGCAAGTACTTAATTCTGAACTTCTATTTCCTCATCTCACGTGGAAAACTCTTGTAGAATTAGAAAGGTAGAAATAATGAATGTGAGCATTGGGCATAAATGCTTGCCATTAGGGTATTGGTAAATGTTAGAAGACAGTAAAAATGATTAAGAACCTAACGTAATTCTGAAGAGGGAATTAGAACTATGGTAACAAATAGAGTGACTGAAAACTACTTGCAGTTTTTTTTAATCTGGAAACCTAGGTTTGGAAGAAGCACTGGATTATTAAACTTCTGAAATCACAGAACATGCTTGATTTCATTATAGCTATATACCCATTTTAAAAAAAAAATATTTTATTTATTTCTTTTTAGAGAAAGGAGAAGGGAAGGAGAAAAAGAGGGAGAGAAACATCAGTGTGTTTGCTTCTTATGTGCCCCATACTGGGAACCTGGCCCACAACCAGGCATGTGCCCTGACTGAGAATCGAACCGGCGACCCTTTGGTTTGCAGGCTGGCACTCAATCCACTGAGCCACACCAGCCAGGGCTGTATGCACATTTTTTAAAGTACAGAATCCGATCCCATTTTATATGGTGGTCAGTTTAGGTCTTTAAGACGTGAAAGAGACATAGATGAGAAAAAGTGAGATGAACCTGTGTTATTTCTGGGAAGAGTCTAAATAATAGTTGTTAGAAATTTAAAGTATTTCACTAAATATAAACACAAGTTTCATTTTCATATCTTCATGACCTGAAAGGTGGTAGACTTAAACTGCT
>PVJI01016324.1:0-38577 GCA_004026765.1 Micronycteris hirsuta
CTGTTTCTATTCAGGGTATTTTTGTGGTTCCATATAAATAATTGAAATATTTGTTCTAGTTCTATAAAATATTCATTGGTATCTTGATAGGAATCGTGTTGAATCTATAGGATGCTTTGGGTAGTATTGACAATTTCATGATGTAAATTCTTCCTATCCATGAACATGGTACGTGCTCCCAATTTTTGGTATCTTCTTCAATCTCTTTCTTCATTGTCTTACATTTTTCCAAGTACAGGTCTTTTACATCCTTGGTTAAATTTATTCCTAGGTCATTTATTCTTTTTGAGGCAATTGTAAATAGGATTGTTTTCTTTACTAAAAAAAATTTTTATTTATTTTATTTTTAGACAGAAAGGAACGGAGGGAGAAAGAGAGGGAGAGAAACATCAATGTGTGGTTGCCTCTCACGTGGCCCTCACTGGGGACCTGGCCTGCAACCCAGGCCTGTGCCCTGACTGGGAATCAAACCGGTGACCCTTTGGTTTGCAGCCTGCACTCAATCCACTGAGCTACACCAGCCAGGGCTAGGATTGTTTTCTTAATTTCCCTTTCAGTTAGTTCATTACTGGCATATAAAAATGCAACCAGTTTCACGGTATTAATTTTGTATCCTGCTGCTTCACTAAATTCATTTAACAGTTACAGTAGTTTCTTGGTGGAATATGCAAATATTGACTGTTTTACTTCTTTCTTTCTAATTTGGATGCATTTTATTTATTTTTCTTTTCTGATTGCTATGGCTAAGACTGTTGGTACTATGTGGAACAAGAGGGCTGAAGCCAGAAAATCCCATCTTGTTCCTGATCTTAAGGGGGACGCTTGTAGTTTTTGCTTGTTGAGTGTGATGCTTGCATTGTGTTTGTCATATATGGCCTGTATTATGTTTATGTGTGTTCCCTCTATTCTTACTTTGCTGCCAGTTTTTATCATAAATAGGTGCATGATTTATCAAATACTTTTTCTGCACCTATGATATGATCATTGATTTTCTTCTTCATTTGATTATGTGGCATATTATATTTATTGGTTTGCAAATAGTGAACCAACCTTGCATCCTGAAATAAATTCTACCTGATCATGGTGTATATCTTTTTAATATATTGCTGTACGTAGTTTGCTGATATTTTGTTTAGAATTTTTAGCATCTATGTTCATTGGGCATATTGGCCTATAAACTTTTTTTATTGTCTTTATCTGGTTTTGGACTTAGAATAATGCTGGCCTTGTAAAATGAGGTTGGAAGTCTTCTCTCTTCTTGAATTTTTAAAAATAGTTTGAGATGGAGAGATATTAGTTTTTCTTAGAATGTTTAGTAAAATTCATGTGTGAAGCTATTTGGTCCAGAACTTTTGTTGGGAGTTTTTTTTTTTTATTATTACTGCTTTAATTTCACTAGGTATAATCTGTCTATTCAGATTCTCTTATTATTTCTGACTTAGTTTTGTAAGGTTGTGTTTCTAGGAATTTATCCATTTAATTCAGGTTGTCCAATTTATTAGCTATTGTTGTTCACAATATTTTCTTACAATCCTTTGTATTTGTTTGGTGTCAGTTGTTATTTATTTTTCATTTCTGATTTATTTATTTGAGTATTCTCTTTATTTCTTGGTGTGTCTGGTTAAAGGTTTGTCAATCTTGTTTTTCTTATCAAAGAACCAATGCTTGGATTCACTGATCTTTTCTATTGTGTACTTTAGACTCTATTTCATTTACTTCTGTCCTGATCGTTATTATTTCCTTCCTTCTACTCACTTTCGGCTTTGTTTTTGTTCTTTCCAAGTTCCTTTAGTTATAATGTTAGATGTTTATTTGAGCTTTTTCTTATTTCTTGAGATAGGCCTGCAACGCTATGAATTTTTTTATTAAGATTGCTTTTCTTGTGTCCCACATATTTTGGGTTGTTTTGTACTCATTTTCATTTGTTTCAAGGTATCTTTATTTCTTCCTTGATCTCATTGTTGACACATTCCTTGTTTAATAACATTATATAGCTTCCATGTCTTTGTGTATTTTTCAGTTTACTTCTTTTGATTGACTTCTAGATCCATAGAATTATGATCAGAGAAGATGTTTGATATGATTTCAATTTTCTTAAATTTATTGAGACTTGTTTTGTGTCCTAACATGTGTTCTATCCTAGAAAATTTTCCATGTGTACTTGAAAAGAATGTATATTCTGCTGCTTTGGGGTCAAATGCTCTGTAGATACAATTAAACCCATTCAATCTAGTATGTCATTTGAGGCTGTGTCTCATTGCTGAATTCTGTCTGGAAGATCTATCCATTGAAGTCAGTGGGGTCTTGAAATCCCCCACCATGACTGTATTTCTGTCAATGTCTCCCTGTAAGTCCATGAGGGTTTTGTTTTTGTTTTTTGTTTTTTACAAATTTAGGTGTTCCTATACGGGGTGCATAAATGTTTACTAGGTGTTAGAAATGTGAAAGAAATAGAGGTGGGACAAACTGGATAATCTGAACCAGTGCCTTTATTTGATGCTGCACTTACATATGGGTTTAACTGTAGCCCTGGGGGGAGGCAGGAATGGGTTTTTTTTAAGAAAAAGTGCAGGGTTTGTGAGGGGATAGGGGAAGGGTTAGTCTCTTGTTCTTCTAGGCTGGTGCCTCAGGCTTCCAGGAAGTGAGCCAGGACAATGGGTTAGGTAAAGGGCCGGGCTGTTCCCAGGTACAGAAGGGTCAGTCTGACCACAGGCCATTGTGGCTGGCACCAGATGTCTATTGTGCATGGTGGAAGAGAGTTTCAATTAAGCCGACAGCTATCAAGCAAGTCAGGATAACTGAGTCATGGGCAGTCCAGCAGGTTGGACAACTGGCCTGACTGGGTTGTGAGCAGTCTGGCAGGATGGGAAACTGGCCTGACCCTTTCATCCCAGACTGCTTTTTATTATTTTTTCTGAGGCTGGGGGTAAATGGGTGAAGGCCTGTCTTCTGGAACTGCTTCCGGCTGGGAAGGGTTGTAGAGATGTCCCTAAGCCATATCCGTGAGCTGTGCTTGCACTTGCCCTGGTCGATAATGTTGCTGGACAAATACTGCCCTGATTTTCTTTTAACTGCTCCAGCCTGGAAGATATGAACTTTACAAAAGGTTAAATATACATGGTCCGAGCATAAGGAGTAGGAATATTGAGAAGAAGGGTCCCAGGAAGGCAGTAGCCAGGGTATGGGGGAGAGCCAGGAAGTAGGATTTATAGAGGGACTTAGATTTTTTATTTTAGATGCAAAGTCCAGTATACCCTGAATGTTTTGTTGGGTCTGGTCTGATTTGTTAAGGTAGAAATAGCACTCTTCTTTGAGATATAGATATGTCCCCCTCTCTGATGCTGTGAGTAGGTCCAGGGCTCTTCGATTTTGAAGGGATACCCCTACTAGGGAGTCTAGCTGCTTCTGGAGTACAGCTAGGGTTTTCCCCATCTTGGTCAGTGCCTCTGCTGTTTCTAGAGATCATTGGTGATGAATACCCAAGGAGGTGCCACCCGTCACGGCCCCGGCCATGGAGAGAACTCCCAGCAATGCTATAGGGATCAGCAGGCGGCCCCTTTTGAATAAGCATCCCTGTCCCCTAAGGGGAAAGGGCAGCGAGGCGTTTCCACATGTGATTGATATGTCGGGAAGAATGTATTCCAGGGAGCATATCCCTGTCCATTTTAGAGGCAAGATCCAATATACCCCCGAAGAGTGGTGGATTTCTGCAGAGAGTTTGTATTCTGTAAGCAGGATGGGCTGGGTTTCTATTGAGATATATCCACCGTTAACAAGTGTTTTAGTCCTAGGGTGTTTGGTGCTCCAGTATTCAAGTCCTTATGCAGTTAAGGCTGCTGCAGCTAGGGGGTCAGTGATGGGATTTTGGAAGGGTTTGTCTCTACATTCAGAATAGATAAAGCCCCACCTTTTTCCCATAATGAGCTGCCACAGTGTGATCTCGGTACAGGGGGAGACAGTCCTGGTCCTTTTGGGAAAGAAGGTTGAGAAAGTTAACTTTTCTGGCTGGCCCGCCATTGCAGTAGGTAGTGACTGTGTTGGGATTGTGCCAGTGAGAGTCATGGGTTTTGGGAAGCAAATATGTAAGAAAGCAGTTTCATTTCCAGAATTTTGGATTCCAGCTCTCCCAAGGTTTGGTGACCAGGTTAGGGAGAGTCCTGAGATGTTTCTTAGGGCGGGCTGTGCGATTGTGAAGCTCCGTTGGCACTGGCTTGGGATAAGTGAACCAACTGGAGTTCCTTCACTCCTTTGACTTATAATGCAGAAGGTGTAGATAGTGTGTAAGTGATTAATGATGTGAGAGAATAGGGGGCCCTTAGGAGAGTACCAGTCATGGGCAGAGAAGGTGTCCGGTAATTTATTGTGGTAGTTGTTGGTAACCTGAGACCCCCCCCAAGCATTTGTGTGGGTGGTTGCGAAGTTGAGATTGAAAGAGACATTACGTCACTGACCTGGAGGTAGGGGTTGGACATACCACCAGCTACAGATGGAGAGGCAAAGCCAGCAGGAGTAATTTAACTTTAGGGAGTGGGCTATATGGACTGCTAGGTTGAAAGAGGTTTCTGGCCCAGGTAAGGCTGAAGAAGAAGGGTGGGTGAGTAAGAGTAAGAAAACGTTAGCCAGGGTTCATCTGACTCTAGACACGCAGAAACTAGTTCCCAGAAATAGTCCCAGAAGTCCCCCTGGAGGTAAATGTCCCATAGTGTTTGGAGTGCGTCCTGTTTGGCGGATTGCTGTGGTGCTACCTCAGCCAGGATGCTTATGAAGAGGTCATAAAAGGCCTGGATGCTAACTGGTGGGGAATTATTACTGCTCATGGAAAGGTGAGGGGTGTGGATTATCTGGGGCAGTTGGGGAAGGAGGAGGGAATAATGCAAAAAGATTCCCAGAGGGCAAGGAGAGTTATAATAACAGCAGTGAGCAACGGGATAAGAGAAATGAGATGCCTGAGAGTTCCTGCACTGCTCATGTTGCGGGACGCATTCCTGTTGGGGTCCTAAGGAGGGTGGGGTGGTGAGGGGACACAGTGGTTATGGGAATATGGGGGCTCTTACAACCTTGTCATCTTCTTCCTGGATCCTAGTTAGCCATAAATGGGTGGATGTTAGGGCTTCTGGTCAATACCGAGGCAGACCAGTCTTTGGAGAAGTGGTGGATTCAGGTTGGGAGGTCTTCTCTAGCCTGGAAGAACGTAGCCATTGAGAGAGCCATTGAAGTTTGGCAGCTGTGTGTATGGTGAAGGTGACCTAGTAGGGTCCCTCACAGCAAGGGGCTAGAGTCCCTCATGCTTCTGAGAGTGTCTTTAGCAAGACCCAGTCCCCTGGTTCTAGGGAGGTGGGAGCTAGGGTGCGCTCTGCTGGTTTAGGAATAACCTTCTCGGTGTGTTCTCGCAGGAGCTGCCTTCTTAGGGTAAGAGTGGGGAGGCAGTCTCCAAGCAGGGGGTGGGAATTTGGGAAGTTAACAAGGAGGAAGGGCCTGCTGTACATAAACTCAAAGGTGCTGCAACCTGCACTGGAGGAGGCTCCCTGAGGGGTGGCGATGGGAGATTAAGAAAGACACAGACACAGACACTTTAAGGAAAAGCGGGGACCAGGTGGAACATCATCCTCTGATGGAGAGACAATGACCTGAACATGGTCTCCGTGTTTATTTCGTAAGGGGTAGTTGGATAAAGCTGAAGGATGTTTCACAGACTCGGAAAAACTGCAGGCATAATTGCTTCATTTCCCAGGCTAACTAAATGATAAATATTTCTTCTGCAAAAGTCACAGGTGCATACAGCTAAAGCTTGTGATTAACTATTTAACTCTCTCCTTTTTAACCCCTGAGTTCCAGCTATATGTCACCAGCCTTCACTCTCCTCCACACAAAGGGACTAAGGAAGGTGGGTGCCCGATGAGTGGCCCAGATTCTAGTAACTGCTTGGGGCAGAAGGGAAATCCAGTCCATCCACAGTTCTAGAGATAGTTTAGGTAGTTGCATTTTTATGATAGAATTGGCCTTTACCCCTTTACGTGAAGATTGGGGGCATTATGGAATGTGGAGTTTCCACTGGATGTTTAGGGTGCTGGCTACTTCTTGTGTGATCTGAGATATAAAGGCAGGGCCGTTATCAGATTGTATGGAGACAGGGACCCCAAAGTGGGAGACAATGTGGTCCAGCAGGATGAGGGTTACCTCAGCTGCCTTTTCTGAGGTGGTAGGAAAGGCTTCCACATACTTTGAGAAGGTGTCTACTAGGGTCAGGAGGTATTTGTGTTTTTTAATGGGGGGCATATGAGCAAAGTCAATTTGCCAGTCTTGTCCTGGAATCTGTCCCCTCGTTTGGAGGGTGGGAAATGAGGGAGGAGGTCTAATCCCTCCCCGGGGGGATGCCTGGCTGCAAATGTTGCACAGCTGCATGGTGCTCAGCAACACGGAGGCAGGTGAGGGCCGATGACCAAAGGGGTGGAATTTTAATAGTGGCCTAAATCCTACATGTAGGGCCTCATGGAACTGTTTAAGGATTTGTTCCTTCTGTTTACCGGGGAGTATTAGCTGTCCTCCAGATGTGAGCCAAGCCCCTTTCCATACTGCACCACCCTTGGGTTAATGACTGCATTTCTTTAGTTGTGTATTGAGGAATAATAGAGGGAGTGGTTAAGAATCAACATTCTGGAGTTTCTATGGCTGCTGCTTTTTTTGGATTGTTTGTCAGCTTTTTCACTTCCTAGTGCAATTTTGGAAGATGTGCCTTGACAGCCTCGGCAGTGGACAACTGCTGTTTGGGAGACCTCTTGCGCCTTTTGTGAGAGTTTGGATATCAGGTCAGAATTTGTGATGGGGGATCCCTTGGTTGTAAGAACCCCCTTTCTGCCCAGATTGTGGCATGTGAGTGTAAGATGTCGTAGGCATAGTGGGAATCAGAGTAAATATTGATTCATTTGTTTTGTGCAAGAGCCAGGGCTCCTACTAGTGCAATAAGTTCAGACCATTGGGATGAGGTTCTACGAGGGAGAGGGCTGGATTCCATGACCTGGGTGTGGGAGACTATTGCATATTCTGCTATTCTTTTTCCACCAGTGAAAAAGGAGCTGCCATCAATGAACCAAGTGTGATTCAGGTTGGGCCAGGGTGTGTCAGAGATGTGGGGAAAGGGGAAAAAGAGATTAGATAAAACTTCAGAGCATGAGCGGGGATCGTGTTGAGGATCAGGCAAGAGGACTAGAGTGGCCGAGTTGATTGTGGTACATCTCACCACTGTTATGTGAGGAGCTTGTAGTAGAGTAAGGAAAGTTTCCTGAAGTCAGGAGAGTTGGAGGAATTTTTCTGCCTGGTTGGATATTACAGTAGATCAGAAATAGCATGAGGAGAATATGCAGTTATTGTTTGAGAGTAGGTCAGCTTTTGTGCCTTGAGGATGAAAGTGGCTGCTATAGCTAATGCTCTTAGACAAGTAGTCCATCTTTGGGCAGTGGGATCTAGTTGTTTGGATAAATAGGCTATAATCTTTAAGTCTGGGCCTGCCTTCTGTCCTAAGAGACCTAGAGCAATGTCCTGTCTTTCATCTGTGTATAGGAAAAAGGGTTTATTGAAATCAGGGAGGGCCAGAGCAGGGGCTTTGGTGGGAGCCCCCTTTAGCTCCTGAAAGGGTTGTTTGATGGGCTTCCCAGGCAGCAGTGGTTCCTGGAGGGGTCTTTTTCTTGCCTCATATAATGGCTTGGCTAGAAAGCCAAAGCTTGGAATCCAGTTTCTAAAGTATCTAGCCAGGCCCAGAAAGGAGAGGAGGTCTTATTTAGTAGGAGGGATTGGCATTGAGGCAATTAGTGTTCGTCTGTCTGGTGTCATTTCCTTCTCAGTGGGTGTTAAGGTGAAGCCTAGGTAGGTGACTGAGGTTTGTGATATTTGAGCCTTTTGGGCTGAGACTTGATATCCCATTTGTCTTAGATAATTTAGGAGTTTAGTGGTGCTTTTTTGGGAGTCTGGAAAGGACGAGCTGCATAGGAGGAGGCCATCTACATCTTGTGGGAGAGTAGAGGGGGAGAGAGCGATGTTGCACAGGTCACGGGCCAGTGCCTGTCCAAACAGCTGAGCGCTGTCTCAGAACCCTTGGGGAAGATTGGCCCAGGTTAACTGGGGGAATGTGGGTGTGTGGGTCTGTGCGGGCCCACTTACTCTACTGCCATTTTGGATCTTTCTCAACTATATTTTAGTAAAGCTGGAACAAAATAATTAAAACATAATCAAACAAAAATAAAGTCCAGCTGACTGTATCCATTTGTAATTGTGTTCTTGTGTGCTTTACTTTCTATTCGATTATGTCTCATATTACATGGCTCCTGGCCTGGGTTTCTGGGCCCCTGAGTGATTTTTGTCTCATTACAGACCCTTTTCGACAGTGGTGTATCTAGGCGAATGTAAGTAGTCCTGGTTCACTGGGCACAGGCCGTTTGGAGAGCACCAGGAAGCCTGGGGTTAGGAGGGAAAAAAGTAACATTTATTGAGTGCCTCTTGAGTGTGGGCACTGTGCATTTTACATTCATTTTAACCTCTAATTTCTAGTTCAAAACAAGATAAGTACAAACATGCCTATTTCATAGACAAGGAAACTGAAGTTTGGAGAGGGTCTATGATTACCCAGCTAGCAAGAAGGAGCAGAGTTGGAACCTGAAACTCAATCTCTCTGCCTGACCACCAAAGACAACCAAAGCAGGCTCTTTAACCACAGGGTATCATCACCCACAGAAAATGCTAGGCCCAGGAAAGAAAAGCCCTGGCTCTGCAGAGCAGTTGCTTCCTGGCTCAGGACAGTTTCCGACTACCAGTGTGTGTGGCGCCTGCACACATGCTGCCCCCTCACATAAGAGATGACTCTGTACCTTGCTTGAAGCCCATGAGGATGACACCAAATTATTACATAAAGGAGACTTTCATTCTCAGTGGAGTCTTTGAAACATCTTACTTTGATCTTGTCCCCAGAGCTTGGGTTTTACCAAGGACTCCCAAGCCATCAAGCATGTCGGTCCACTTCACATCTCCCTCCAGTTTTTGCTCCACTGTGACCTTGCCATTCTGCTCTGCTGATGAGAGTATCACATGGGGCAGAGTCAAAGCTCCCCTGCAGTCCTAGGAGATTGCATCTATTGCTTGTTTCCTTATCTGTGTGCTCTTCATTCTATCAGACTAGGAAATTAAATTGGTCTGACAACATTTGCTCTCCAGAAAGCTACTTGGGCTGCTAAATCTACCAAGAGGGTGGATTTATTTGGGTGTTGCTTTCTAAAGTGAGTGAACAGGATTTTTCAGTGACCACGGTTAGCTGTAAGGCCTCAGTTGCCATGCCAGACCCACCTGTCAAGAGGATGGCAGGCAAATGGGGCAGATGGGATCCAAGCAGGAGCATCAGACTGCCTCTTCATTTAGCCTTGGAGTCC
The DNA here is from genome assembly GCA_004026765.1 of Micronycteris hirsuta. Taxonomy (NCBI): domain Eukaryota; kingdom Metazoa; phylum Chordata; class Mammalia; order Chiroptera; family Phyllostomidae; genus Micronycteris; species Micronycteris hirsuta. The sequence continues at coordinate 9,414 of PVJI01016324.1, forward strand.
TTCCTGCTTTGCTCTCGGCCCTCCTGGAAACAGGAAAACCGTGGAGGCGAGTGCATGAGGCAGAGTAAATCCATCCAGGAGTCTGCACATTAAAAACTTACCTCAGACAGCAGCGGTGATTGTTTAGGAAAAAAGAGCTGAAAACCAAAACTAAATATTGGGTCTGCTCATGTTGCCTGGAAGGCTCTCCCTTGCCTCGTTCTCTTTGTGACTAGATGTCTCCGCCCTCAAAGGTCACTCCCCTCTCAGGAGCTTTCCCCAGCACCGCCTCACCCTGCACACCTTCCTAGGCAGGGCCCATTGGCCCTTTCTTGTGCATTCTTAGGACCTTTGAATGTGAATGATTTCTTTTTATAATTTTGGGCTCATATTATTATATATTTTTATTTTGACATGTTCCAAAAGGGAAGTAAGGTAAATTGCAAATATACAATTAAGATGTAAAGTAAACCACTTAACTTTAAAGGAGGTAACAAAATCAGGACAAAGAGAAATAAGGGTTAGAAAGGTAAGAAAAAAAAACAAGGAATGAGGTTTGTGCACAAAATACATACTCCGGGGTCTTCAAGTCAGATTCAGATGGGCCATGGCTTTGGTCTTAAGCTTTCTGACTGCCAGCCCAACTCCATGAGAGGTCATGGACAACATCCTCAGCAATGTCCTTAGAATGGACCTGATACATGTGCTGGTACTCTGTCATGTAACACCCTTTACTGTCTACTTACGGTATCATACTTCAGTGCCCTTCAGGGAAGGCAATTCTGCAAGGCAGCCAATACAATGGGATTTGGCTACACAGGCTTCTGATGGCCTGGCTAGACTCACAGAAATACTTTACTGAACCAGAGGAAATGCAGATCTTGCCATCATCCATTAAGATTTGAATAAGTGTTGTGTGGTGGTCATGAAGGAATATTCATTCTTTACATCACTGGACATCTGAGCCACCTTCTTAGCTTTGCGAAATTCCCTGAGCCAATGTAGATACTACCTCCCATTGTAGAAGCTGAAAGTGGCAGCTACTTGTTTTGCCAGACTCTTTTGCAGCTAGCAGGTAGGCAGGTGACCCAGGCACCACTAGTCTGTCCCAGAGGTATGACAATGACAAGTGTGCTGGCAATGGCTGCAGAAAGATAACCTTTTGAGGGCAGCACTTGTAACCATGCTGACCAATGACATCTAGTAACTGATGTTAGCACTATCAGTAATGTACACTGTGACCATTCAACCCAAGTCACTGTCCTGGCTGCAGGCCCCTGAACCTGGTTCATCTGTCTTCCCCGTGATTCTGTGTGCCTGTCAATATCCTTGTAATGAGTTTATTTTCTGCTTATATCAACTTGAGTTGGTTCTAGTTGTTTGCAAGAAAACCTGCCTGATGCATGCTATTCTCCTACTCTGGTTTTTGCCACCTATACATAGAACAAAAGAAAGTCAAACTGCTGTGAAAATCAGGATTGCATAAGGACATGGGAACAAAATTCTGGTATGCCCACAGAGAATCCCTAAGAGCATGGACAGAAAAATTGAACAGACAAAGACAGACTGTTCCAGTTTTGGCCTGAGTCTGCTCAGACCTCTACACCCTGGCCAAGGCAGGTGACTCCTCAGCTGGTATAAGCTCTGCAGGATGGGTAGAGAGGGAGTCCAGAAGGTGGGGCTATTGCTTTCTTTCAGCCTGATGCAACCTGGAGGGGAATGTTTCACCCAAAAAAGATAGCATCTATGGTGAGGAAGAGGGACCCAACACAGGGATCCTGGCTTCTGTTCTCTCAGCTCTCTCCCCAGATCCACAAACCCCAGACTCTCCCCATGCAACTCCAGTCCACTCTGCCCTCCTTCTGCCTGAGCCAGGGTAAGTGGCTAAGAATGAGATTTTTGTGCTTTGGCCCATTAAGAGGGTGTCTCTGTCTCTAGCAGACTCTTGTTTCTCACTGGCATTTGGAATCCCCCCTGCTTTTCACAGCCAGATGTTATATGGGTGTCTCTTCCCAGCTCTGGTTCTCTGGGCTGGAGAGCCCAGCTTGGAGTTTAAACCCCACACTTCTCAGGAGGAACCCCATGCACTGAGATATCCCTTATAACCTCAGCCACCACCCATAGAAATAGGGCCCACTTTTTGTGTTTCTGTCTTTCCTACCAGTCTTGTGGCTTTTTCTCATCAGTCAGTCTTTGGTTGGCTAGTCAAGATGATTGTTCTATAATTTAGATGTAATTTCAGTTTGGTCTTGGGAGGAGGTGAGTGTAGCTTCTACCTACTCTGCAGCCATCTTGGAATCTGGAACACGATTTTTGTAGCTGTTTGATTGATTTAGTCTACTCATAGACATGCAGAATAACTAAGAATAAAATGTTTGTAATTAAAACATTGCCCTTTATCTTAACCCTTTCATCTATTTTTTGATATATTATGCCACTCTTATTGTTTTTCAGAATAAACTTTTTATAGTAGGAGAGGTGATATTTTTACTATCATCTCTATTTTTAAAAGTGAGGACTGAGGTTCAGAGAAATGTGATGATTTACACACTGTCATAGAGTTAGCTTCCTCGCTCCAGGACCCAGAATACTCATTTGCTGGGGACGTGATACCTTGTCCTTTCCCTCCTTTCTCCTATCAGCTCCAGTACTTTGACTTCTATCAGAAATTCCAAACAATTCACACAAAACTTGCTCAAGAAAATCTGTGTGGTTTGGATGCACATGATGTCTTCTGTAAATCATGGTCCATGGCTGCACATACTTACAGGGGCTCCCGGCTGAATGGCCGCTCAGAGATCTAATCACTGTTCTGGTCTTAGTCCACTGCAGTGATCTTACAGTGGAGCCGCAATTGCTAAAGCAGAGACCCTGGTGACAGAGGAGCTTTCTGAGGGTTTGGTGGAATAAATTACTCAAACAATTGGGTTTCTCTGAAAGCGTGAAATTTAATTCCTGGTATGATATGGAGATAAACAAAATGTAATCTACAGCATTGTCCATCCCATCCAAATCATACCTTCTTTTTCCATGTAAGTAATCAAAAAAAAATTGCAGAGACCTTCTAAAGCATTATCTTATTTGGATGCAATTTGAAACAGAACGCTGAGTGTTTCATACCAAAGGCAAATGCATAGTAGATGTAAATGCAGGCTAACAGCAAGGTGAAGTCTCTCCCCTGTACAATTGTAAATGCAAATGTTGAAAGCTGCCCAACAATTTCCCCTTGCAGCTGCCTGTTTTATCTCTCACAAAACTAGTAATGATACAAGCGGTTGATTATGGTTTACAATAGCAATAAACCTCTCACAATTGGTTGTTTCCAAAATAAATAGCCATTCTGTTAAATGTTAAATAACAAGTCATAAACCGCTGAAAACAACCAATTTCTTGTGGATTATTGCCTGAATAAATTTCAACAGGAATGGCAGCTAATTAAGCTGTGAATGCCACAGATCAAAACCATTGAATTAAAAAAGAAATCAATCAATTAACTAATCCATCAAAAAGAACTTCCACTTACAAACCAATTGCACCACATATTGTATCATATTCTTTGGATCTTTCCTTTGATGGTCATGGTTAGCTCTATTTTTGCTCAAATTATACCATAGTTTTTCAGAAAATAAAGAATGCCTAGCTTGGTGGTTAAATTGGCCCATTCTGAGAGTGTGCAATTTCACTCAGCTGCATTCAATGGGCACCATGTTTAAAGTCCACAATGTTTCAGTTAATACAACACAGACCTGTCCACTAAGTTAAACATTTGAGTCAAAGCTCAATGGCAAATGTATTCAATCTGCAGCTTTAATTGAGGCTGTTCTTGCAAGAGGAGCCAACTTCATTGAGGTGATTGACAGAAGATTCCTTGTCATAGCAACCAGGGTTATCTCTCTGGAATAACAACATTAACCTCCTTCATAACCAGTTTTTCATCCTTAAGCATGAAAGGCAATTGCGTGCATCTTGTGTGACCCTTTATTTTTATTTTTGAACAAAGATTTAGCACTTAGCTAACAATAGGACAAGATGCAGGGAAACCAAATTAGTTTTGAATTCCTCCTTAAAAAAAAGCATTACAATGGTCTTGTAGGCAGAACAGTTAAAGGGCAGGAAGAGTTCCTGTTTCCTGTGAGCACAGGGCGCTGGCAGAGAGATTTCTAGTCATCTGCTGCCTGTGAAATAGCCCACTGCATTGATTTGCTTTGTGCTGTCATGGAGGAAAGAGTTTTTTCAGGTCTTATTTCTAGCTTATTCTTTGACCTCAAATCCCTAACTCATGCACACAACACCCACACATACACCTTAGCTGTGCTCAAGTCGTGAGTAATGAGTGAACTGTAGAAAATAGTGGGATAATGCATATTCTATGTAGAAAAACACACAAGTCCTATCATCATTTTGAAAGAAATTGCTAAATGGATCCCAAACCACCTCCTCTGCCTCACATCTAACATTTTGTGGAAGCTGTAGACTGATTGTCTTGACACCTCACTGAAGTATCTCAGCCCCTGGCAGAGTTGCTCTGCTGAGGCTCTGGACCTGACTTCGTGTGCCAGTCTGTGCCGGTGAAAAGTGTGGTATGCATGCCTTGAGGAATGTGGAGAGTGTGACAAAGAAAGGTGAACTGTAAACCTGACTGGGCGATGACCATTGTGTCCTGTTCTCTCCATCTCTGATCTCACCTAAGATCCACTTCCCTTTGGATCTTCCCAACTTAATTGCAATTGCTACCTTGAGAGGTTGAGCCATCTTTCTGAAGTCTTGTGTATCATTCAAAGTCACAATCTTGAAACCTGAGGCCTCAGTTGTAACCTCAGAGAACCCCAGTCCACTGCTGAGGAAAGAGGCTAAGCAGGAAAGAATAAAGCTGGCAGTTGGGCCAAAGCAGGAAGAATCTGGGAATCTGGTATTTAAAAAGAGCAAAATCAATGTGGGGCTGAAGAGGGGAAGGTAGCCATCCAGAAGCATTGTTTCAGGTGAAACTTTGACCTGATTTGGATTTAAGCCAACAAACTAGCCAAAAGGTATTACGGTTTGAAGCAACTTTACACTAAGTTTGGAAATCGAACTCTTTGAGATCCCTATTATATTAGACACAAACATCAAAGGCCTCTGAACGTTCCCTTCATGACCGCAGACCACATTATTTTTGGAGATGCTGCCCCTCCCCACACACCCACTAACAGCTTTGTTGCCTTTGCCAAGTTCTGGAACTGCCTGAACTCTAAGTCGAGGCCCTGAGCCTCCCAGCCTCGCTGCCAGGCATATGCATTCCAAGTTGCTCTCCACTCCAGAACTTGGGTACAATGAGTGCCACAGCCACAGCATGGGACCTTGCTCCCTGAATGGCTTCTGAGGGGCCGGAAGACACCCAGGAGGGCGGGGCGTTGCATCCCTGGGAGCGAACCTGGGCCAAGTTACCTGAGAATTCATTCTGTCTTCACCCCGAGGCTCAGTTTCTCCTGGCAAGCCTCCTACAGAAGTTATTGGGCTGCGGGGACAGCCTGCAGAGCAGCCTGTGCCTTTGACAGCTCACGGAGAGGCAGAGTCCAGGGCGGCACCATTGCACCACGTTGCCTCTCGTCTTCCCCATCTCTGTCCCCCTTCCTCCCTCCCCCAGGGTTTACCCCCCAAATAAAGTAGAGGTGCTCTCGTCCTTGCCTGAGGCTCTGTATGGAGGCCCTGTATGGAGGCCCTGTATGGAGGCCCTGTATGGAGGCCCTGTATGGAGGCCCTGTATGGAGGCCCTGTATGGAGGGCTGGTACTGAGAAAACTACCTAGAGCAGTCACACTCAGGGCTGTGGCCGTGTTCTCTAAACAGCATTTTAGGCAAAGGACTGTTTGGTGAAAAGCAGGGCCCTTCTCTCTGAATGAGTTCAAAGACTCTCCCTTCATTTGCTAGATGATTCTCTTTCCATTGCAGTCACCTCTGGATGCGGCAAGTTTCTGGAAGGCTGAAGTTTGAGGAAGGGTTGGTTTGTCATTTTTAAGAAGTAGCATAATGGGCCTTTCTCATTTGACAACAAAGGGTTAAACTTGGAGAAAACTAAGCCTCCCTGCAGCCAAGGTGTTTGCAATTAGTTTCTCCTAAAACAGCCATTTCTTTTAACAGTCTGAAGAGCAAGTGTTCATTGCGGCATTATTTACAATTGCCAAGACAGCGAAGCAACCCAAGTGCCCATCAACAGACGAGTAGATAAAAAAGTTGTAGTACATATATACAATGGAATATTACTTGACCATACTAAAGCATGAAATCTTACCATGTGTTACATACAGAGTGGATGGACCTAGAGGGTGTTCATGCTAAGTGAGATCAGACAGTCAGAGAATGTGGGGTAAGTGGAGGCAGTCTGGCTTCCTCACCCAGGTGTCTGGGTAACTAAGGGAAGCAGTGCTCCCATAGCCTTGCAGGGGCCTGATAACCAGTGTCCTCATAGCCTTGAGACTTGGCCTGGTAAACTGTTCCCATAACATGAAGTGGGCTCGCATGCACAGAATTATGTTATGTTATGTAATGTTCTGGCAGTTTTCTGACTTTGTTCCCCTCTAGTACTTAAACAGGTGGGGACTCCCTGTTGGGGGCAATGATGTTGAGAGACACGCAAGGGGACAGGTGCTACCATGGGTGCCACGCTGGGGAGCAAGGGCCATGACATGTGCCACTCAGAGACATGCAGACAGGCACGCAGCTTGCAGTCTGCGTGGCTCGCCCACCTGTGAACGAAGGCGTGCCAGGCACCCCCAGTGCTCTGTGGGTATTTTCTGTCTGCGCAAATACCATGAACCTGCCAGGCCTCGGAGGGTGGCAACACAGAGAAAGATAAATGCCACATGATTTCCCATATCTGTGGAATCTAAAAAACAAAATAAATGAACAAACAAAACTGAAACAGTCTCATCGGAATAGAGAGCAGACTAGGCTGATGGTTGCCAGATGAGAGAAGCTTTGGGTGAAAAGGGTGAAAGGATTAAGAAGCACAGATTGGGAGTTAAAAATAGTCACGGGACTGCAAAGTACAGCATGAGGAATATAGTCAATAATATTCTAATAACTATGTATGGTGTCAGGTGAGCACTGGAAATATCTGGAGGAACACTTGTAAAGTATATGGTTGTCTAACCGCTGTACTGTACACCTGAAACTAATATGCAATAATATTAGATATAAACTGTAATTTAAAAATAAAATTAAAAGTTCTTTTTAAAAAATTAAAAGTACAATAGCAATAGTGGCAAACCCTCAGTCCCAAATTGCTGTTTTCAGGTTAAGGAGACCTACTGACCCCGTTAAAAACACACAGAGGTGACGTTGCCTTCCCTGGCCAAGAGGAAAGAAAGCTGATGTTCTTGCTTTTCTGCTTAATGCCCTCTTCACGAAGTGCTGCTAAACCCTGTGCTTCATGTAAACATTTCATTATTTACGGGTGTGTTGGTTTATTCATGAGCCTGGCCCAGCCATCCTGTGATCTCTCTCTGTTTTGTGGAGTCTGTGTGTGACTGCATGGTTGCGGCTGCTGATAATGAGGCCAAAGACTGGGTTCAATCCTCACAGGGGCCAGTTATCTTCACTCCGTTCCATTGCCAGAGGCTGCACCCAAGTGCTCTGGCTGAGGATTGTGTGTGCACCACTGGGCCAAGGGCGCTAGAGGGGGTCAGACCATCCCCCACCACTATTAAAGAAATAGCTACTTCCTGCAGTGCCTTCGCCTTCTGCAAAAGTCAGTACTGGGTTTCTCCAGGATTACCTGCTTGATGTTCTCTGAGGTGTTTGTGCATGTGTTTTTAGAATTTTCCCATTTCCTTGAATTGCATGTTTTCACCAAGAGCCTGTAATGAATTAAGGACTGGCGCACACTTCTTCGCCGTGATCCCCTGGCATGTTCATTCTTCATTCACTAGAACAACATCTCCTGGGGTGGAGGATGGGGGAGATCTGTGGACATCCAAAAATAAAGTAGGTGGAGTTACAGATTGCTGTATAGTGTTTTGTGAAAATACAAGAGAAAAAGCATTCACTTATTTATTCACTCAACAAATATTTATTGATTCTTTATCATGTCTTGGGCATTAGGGTTACAGCAGTGAAACGAAGCAAACTGAAAAATTCCTACTCTTATGGAGTTTATGTTCCAGTGTGAGGGTTGATGGACAATAAATAAGAAAAGCTAGTAAAAAAAAATATATATATATATGTTACCTGTAAGTACTAAGTAGAAAAATAAAGCAGGAACAGGGACAGAAGTTGCTGGCAAGGAAACTATAACTATAAATATAACTGTCAGCTGACCTCTTTGAAAGCGAGTAATGTCCCTTGCTGTATTCAGGGGGAGGGAGTGAGTTGGGAGGGAGAAGAACATTCCAGGCAGAGGGAACAGCAAATGTAGGAGCCAGGCAGAGGGAGAGCGCACATTCAAGAAACAGCAAGGAGGGCAGTGTGGCTGCCGCGGACTGAGTCCAGGGGAAGCAGTGGGTGACGCAGCCAGGAAGAAGGGAGGAGGAGTCTGCGGGCCCTGGTGAAGACTTTGGCAGGGAAGATTTCATCAAAGTCATGACTCAGGAGCTGGATCTTTTTTTCTTTAATAAAAAAATTTTTTATTGATATTCGAATACAATTGTCTCCTTTTTCCCACCACTACTTCCCCCTGCTCTACCTGCTCCTACCTATCACCCTCGATCCTACACCCCTTTGGCTTTGTCCATGGGTCCTTTATTCATGTTTATTTACAACCCTTTCCCTTCTTCCCACATTATTTCCCTCTCCCCTCCCCTCAGGTTACTGTCAGTTTGTTGTTAATTTCAATGTCTCTGGTTATATTTTGCTTGTTTGTTTGTTTTGTTGATTAGGTTCCAATTATAGGTGAGATCATATGGTATTTGTCTTTCACCACCTGCCTTACTTCACTTAGCATAATGCTCTCTAGTTTCATCCATGTTGTTGCAAAGGGTAGAAGCTCCTTCTTCCTTTCTGCTGTGTAGTATTCCATTGTGTAAATGTACCATAGTTTTTTGATACATCCATTTACTGATGGACACTTAGGCTGTTTCCATCACTTGGCTTTTGTAAATTGTGCTGCTATGAACATTGGGGTGCATAGATTCTTTAGAATTAGTGTTTCGGGATTCTTAGGGTATAATCCCAGCAGTGGAATGGCTGGGTCAAAAGGCAGTTCCATTTTTAGTTTTTTGAGAAAATTCCATACTGTTTTCCACAGTGGCTGTACCAATCTGCATTCCCACCAACAGTGCACTAGGGTTCCCTTTTCTCCACAATCCCACCCCACTTGTTGTTTGTTGCTTTGTTTATGATGGCCATTCTGACTGGTGTGAGGTGGTATCTCATTGTGTTTTAATTTGCATCTCTCTGATGGCTAGTGGTGCTGAGCATCCTTTCATATGTCTCTGGGCCCTCTGTTTGTCCACCTTGGAGAAATGTCTGTTCAGGTCCTTTGCCGATTTTTTAATTGGATTGTTTGTCTTCCTAGTGTGGAGTCGTGTGAGTTCTTTATATATTTTGGAGATTAAACTCTTGTCCACAATATCATTGGCAAATATATTTTCACATACAGTTGGTTTCCTTTTCATTTTGCTAATGTTTTCTTTAGCCAGGCAGGACAGCTACATGCAAAAAAATGAAACTCCACCACCAACTTACACTATACAGAAAAATAAACTCAAGATGGATAAAATACTTAAACATAAGTTGTGATACCATAAAAGTCCTAGAGGAGAAGATAGGCAGGAAAATCTCAGATATTCCGCCCAGCAATATTTTCACTGATACGTCCCCTAGAGCAAAGGGCATAAAGGAAAGAATAAACAAATGGGACTTCATTAAAATGGAGCTAGACACTAAAGGCTGGGTAGTGTTAAAACATTCATCTGCACTCCCATGGAAGGAGGCCTTGCCATACCCACCATGTAATTTGAGAGATGGCACGTGCATATACTAGGGTGTATTTCAGACTTGAACGCTGAGTGGAGTTAGCATTTGCTCTCTGCCCACTGTTTGCCCCATCCTGTTCCCCACTGCACACCTGCTGCAAGCCCAGGAGTCAAAAGCCCAGTCGCATGATTGGAATTACTTTAGCCACTAGCCAGGCAGGTGGTGGCTCAGCACAGATGCACAGGAATAAAAAATTGAGTAATTTCTTCCCCTGTAAGTTATGGTATTCATGCTTTCCAAAAAAGCTTATGAAAATTACCAAGCTTAAGGCCTAGTGAGTCAGGGAGAAAGCAAACATTCCCAGAGCTCCAAGCAGGAAGGGGTCACCTCAGAACTACTGGGCGGTCTTGGGGGGGCCATTATAGAATCCATACAGATTTGAGTTGGTCTTGAAGCTTGGGCGAGCAGTGGGTCCATGAACAGGAGGGGTGAAAGCACTGCGAGTCTGTGTGCCTGTGCGAGGGGCAGCGGGTGTCTGGGCATGCTCAGGGGTCAGGGAGAGGGTTTCCCCGACTGTGGTGGGCCTGTGTTGGGAAAGAGTAGCAGGCAAAGAGTGAGGCAGATGTGGACGTCCTGGCATACCAAGCTGAGAAGTTCTGACTTTTCTTGAAGGTGATTCTCTACTTTGGATAGCAGGATTGTAGCAGACAGAATTGTTTGTTTCCTTTATGCACACACATATATATTAACCTTGCCAGATGTAAAATACAGGAGACCCAGTTAAATTTGGAGTTCAGGTAAATTAGGATAATTTTTCAGTATAAGTATGTACCATAAAATATTTGAAACATAAGTATAGGACATCCAGGTAAATTTGATTTTCAGATAAATAATAGACAATTTTTTTATTATAAGTGTGGACTATGTAATATTTGAAACACACTAAAAAATATTGTTTATATGAAGTACACATTTAACTGAACAACAGGGATTTTATTTGCGAAGTCTGGCAACCCTAGTAGCGGCGATTAACAAATGCCCTTTCTGATGCTGTGGACTCCAGGACAGAGACCTCCCCTTGTTACACTAACTGGCCTGAGCAGCTCTGCCCCCAGAGAGCTCATTTCCTGGTCACCCTTGGGTACCGGCCCAGGCCCAGCTTGCTGATGGCTCCAGTCTGTGAGTTACTTGTGAGGACAGCCAGGCCCCCAGCTGCCTCCAGAAGGGTCAGCTGCACTTCCTCAAATCTGCCTCTGCGGTTGCGGTGTACAGGGTGGGCTGGTTTACAACCAGCTACCCTGAGCCAGTATTGATTATGCAGGCTGGCTACTCATAAACCAAGCAGGCATGCTGAAATCGGATGTTGTCAGCGACGACTCTTCAAATATCTCTCTAAGTCTGAGGCCTCAGAGGGAGAACCAGCAAGTTTTGTCTTTTCACTAATGCAATGCCTAGGGGAGCTGCATTACATTCTTTTTAAGTACAAAGTTGAAAAGGTGTAAAGTCACAATAGTCTTATTTCCTCTGGGACTCTTTCTCTTAAATGTGGGTCATCATTCAGTTTAAGAACCAGAGAACAAAATAAGAAAGTAAATGGAATTTGCATTGAAAGCCAAAAACATGCTGAGCACTATAGTAAGCATTTTGTACATGTGATGGGGTTTTAGCCTTACAAGAATTTTATGAGATTGATATTACTCTCCCATTTTTCAGATACAAAAACAGAAACTCACCAAGGCTATTTACTCAGGAATATACACCCTACCAGGCTGTTCAAACCCAGGTCAGCCTGACATGTGACACTACCGCTCATTCACAGAGCTGGCTGTGCTGCAGATGTCGCTGTTTGGCTGGCTGGCCTGTCCTTTAAAATTCCTATTTGATAAACATCCTCTGTCTCTGGTTGCTCTCAAAAAGATCAGGCACCTCCTTCTGCTCAGCTGTGTTGTGGAACCTCCCTCACTGTGCTGTAAGAAGCACCCACCTTTCTGCATCCCGGTTTATCCTTGAGGTCCTCAAGGTCAGCGGTCAGCATCAGTCTTTTTTCAAGAAGCGTGTCCCTTTCTACCCACACAACCAGGAATACTGCTTGGCACACTGTACATTCTCAGTAAATGTCTACTATTTGGTACTATTATATTTAATTCCCTTTCCCATTTGTTTAGGGAGCTTGAAGGATGCTGTCATGTGGCTGTGTTTTATCTTCAATTGCTCTGCTCTGCAATTTGATGCAAGGATTTGGGGGAAGCAAATCCAATAGGAGGCTTGACTTCCTGGATTTAGGATCTTAAGGCCAATGTATGTTCAGTCACAGTGATATAGGGATTAAATATCAAGAGAAGGAGCTAGAAACCAATGAAAGAGGATGACAGATTGGTTCTTTTTTTTAAAAAAAAATATTTTATTGTTGTTCAATTACAGTTGTCTATATTTTCTCCCCACCACTCCCCCACCCAAGCCAAAACCACCATCCTCCCTCCTTCTACCCTCCCCCTTGGTTTGTCCATGTGTCCTTTATAGTAGCTCCTGAAAATCCTCACCCCCTCTCACCCCCTCCCCGTTCCCCTTGGCTATTGTTAGATTGTTCTTAATTTCAATGTCTCTGGTTATATTTAATTTGCTTTTTTCTTTTGTTGATTATGTTCCAGTTAAAGGTGAGATCATATGGTATGTGTCCCTCACTGCCTGGCTTATTTCACTTAGCATAATGCTCTCCAGCTCCATCCATGCTGTTGCAAAGGGTAGGAGCTCCTTCTTTCTCTCTGCTGCATAGTATTCCATTGTGTAAATGTACCAGAGTTTATTGATCCATCCATTGACTGTTGGGCACTTAGGTTTCTTCCAGCACTTGGCTATTGTAAATTGTGCTGCTATGAACATTGGGGTGCATAGGTTCTTTTGGATTGGTGTTTCAGGGCTCTTAGGGTATAATCCCAGCAGTGGAATTGCTGGGTCTAAAGGCAGTTCCATTTTTAGTTTTCTGAGAAAATTCCATACTGTTTTCCACAGTGGCTGCACCAGTCTGCATTCCCACCAACAGTGCACTAGGGTTCCCTTTTCTCCATATCCTCTCCAACACTTGTTTGTTGATTTGTTTATGATGGCCATTCTGACTGGTGTGAAGTGGTATCTCTGACAGATTGGTTCTGATCCTACCTTCTCACAAAAGCTTCTTAGAAAAGGTCACCCTATTTTTGAAAAGAGCACATGTTCCCACAAAACCTTCCAGGAAGTAGACAAGCAAATTTTCCCTTGATTCTGCTTCCAGAAGGAAGTGTGAGTGAAAAAAGACATGTGTGAGCCCATATGTACCCTGGCCCTCAGGGATGAAAGGGCTTAGAGCTAATAGTCGAAGCTCAAGCACAGGTCCTAGCTGAGCTTGTTGGTGGGAGAGACCTGGTTCTTCTTGCTGACGCATGTAAAGAATTACAGATCAGCAAATCTATTCGCATATAATCAGTTTATTAATGACCCTTTCCCATGGAAGAGAAAAGGACTGAATAGAGTAGGGAGTGAAAGGCAAAGTTTCAGGAAAAAGCAGGGTGGCAAAAGTAATAGCAGCTGAAGGCCAGGGTGGCAAGCCCCTGGGCAGCCTGAGGCTGGTGGCCAGAGGCCCTGTGGCCCAGGAGCCAAGAGCGCCAAGAGCACCCCAAACCCCCAGAGCAAGAGAGGGAGTCCTTTGTTCTGAGGACTTATATAGTTGGTGGGATAGAAGGAAAAAGGTTACATATTGATTAACGGGTAAACATGGTGCCAGCTTTCCTGGGGGAATGTGACTACCTAAACTTAGGTATGTATCGGGGTCTGTTAGCCTGAATCCTTATCTTGCTCCAGACTCTATTTGTTCATCTTGTTGTAAAACAAATATGTGATGGGGGGTAGTTAATTAAAATTGAGGCACTTTCCAAAGTTATTTACAGGCTCTTCTGTAAGCATCAGGGACTCCCTTGTAGGACAGAGAGTGACCAGAGATAGGCGATTAACCAAAGTTGTTTTATGGGCTCCTTCTTTGGGCCCCATGGACCTTCTCCCACATTCAAGGCCTTGGGATGAAAGCAGTTTCAAGGCTTTCTTTCCCAGATAGTGGAAACGCTACATAGAATTTCAAGGACTTCCCTTCTTTCTTGCTAACATAGTGTTTCTTGTGATGTTGGAACACCTGGCAATATTATTAGACCAGGCTCAGGACTGCTGAGTTAGCATGTGAGACCTGTCTCCTTCCTCCTCCCTGACTCGGTTTACTATTTATTCTACTTAATTGGTAAAAGGCGTTTCCTGGCAATCAGGATGCTAGACGCTGGCCAGTGACAGTATTGCAGTCGCAGAGTTCTTCCTATGCTGTCTCCTGCCTCAAGATGACTGCCTGGACTGCAAGTCCAGTCACCAGAAACTCAGGCACTAAGGAAGTCTATAAATGGAGATTACAGCATTTAAACGTTTTCGATCTTTGTGGGTTTTTTTGCAGGTTTTAAGGTCCTTCAAGGCGTTTTATGACTAACAGTGATGGCCCTGTCACATTAATTCATCTCACACTGGCTGTTTTCATTATAGGTCCTATCTGGGCTGAAGAAGACTGTGACAGAAATTGGGGCTTGTTTCTGCTGACAAATTTTGGTCTGCTTTTCTTCTGCACAAGAACACAGCCTGAACTGAACTAAACAACTGTCTTGGGAACAGGCCCGCAGTTGAGTGTGTCTCTCTATCTTCATCCTTTTATTGTCTTTGTTACTGTACATATTTTAGAGATGTCAGTATTTTGTAAGACTCCACCCTGGGAGAAGCTAAAGAAATGGTCTGCGTGAGCATTGGTAAGGTTAAGACAGCTTTATGCATATGAGCCTGGCTGTTTATTGATCCCATGGAATAAGAAACTATTTGCAATATCCTGGTTGTGAGAAATGTAATCCTTGACCAGCCAACGCCATTTGTCTGCCTCCCATGTTGAGAGAAGCCCATTTAAAATTCCTCACCTGGGAGGAACTTCTTCAAAAGAATATTTCATGCAAATGTATACACTTCTGGGACTTGAATTGCAATTTGGATTAGAAAAATGAGCTTGCTATATCTGGGCTTACATTTTGTTAGGGACCATCTTGAGAATGAGAGCGTGGGTTATTCAAGGGTTTCCTGTGTATGATCTATCTTGGAGTAGGTTTTGATGTATTTTGCTCCACATCCCAAATAGGGGTGGAGTTTGGATTGCTGATAGTGTTGATTTGATGCTACATGTTGCTAGGGAGGAAGCCCTAACAAAGTTCAGCATTTTAAAATAAAGTGTTAAAATATGCTGGGAGGAAATGGAGAACAGTTCTCAATTCCCCCCATGAGAGTTTTATAGATAATTACTAGGAAAAAATCCCTCCAAAAATTAAAGTCAGAGATTTATATTTTGGCACATTTTGAATTTGGGAGAATGTCACACTTTACTCCAAAGGTCTGTTTTTTTCCTCCTTTAAACAAGCCAGATTTTGTGAAATTCATTCTCTATGGAATTTTAAAGAACTTTAAGATTTTAAGTTTTGAATGGACCCCAGAGAACCCACTGCAGCCGGCCACCACCATCACCACAATCAGGAGCGGCGAGGTGAGTCCCAGCAGCAGCCCCCAC
This sequence comes from Micronycteris hirsuta, assembly GCA_004026765.1. NCBI lineage: Eukaryota > Metazoa > Chordata > Mammalia > Chiroptera > Phyllostomidae > Micronycteris > Micronycteris hirsuta. The sequence goes on from PVJI01016324.1 coordinate 24,891, forward strand.
CCTCAGAACTGCCACCACCCCGAGCCCGGCATCACAGGCAAGTGCGCAGGGAGCAGTGGCCTGGGTGTCCTCAGTTTGGTGGAGCCGGCTGGTGAGGACAAGAAGGCCATCGCATTGAAGGTTTTGGGAACAGTAAAATGGTTCAGTGTAAGAAATGGATGTGGTTTCATCAACTGGAATGAAACTAAAGAGATGTATCTGTCCACCAGACTTCCATAAAGAATAATAACCCCAGGAAGTACCTCCGCAGAGTGGGAGGTGAAGAGACTGTGGAGTTTGATGTTGTTGAAGGAGAACAGGGTGCAGAGGCAGCAAATGTTGCAGCCCTGGTGGACCTAACAGTGCAAAGCAGTAAATATGCAGCAGACTGTAACCATTATAGACACTATCCATGTCACAGGGGTCCTCCACGCAATTACCAGCAGAATTACCAGAACAGTTAGAGTGAGGAAAAGAATGAGGGATCAGAGAGTGCTCCCGAAGGCCAGGCCCAACAGCACCTGCCCAACCACAGGTGACGGTTCCCACTTTAATACATGCAAGACCCTATGGGCATCAACCACAGTGTTCTAACCCTCCTGTGCAGGCAGAAGTGATGGAGGTGCTGACAACCGGTGTCCAGGAGGACGCGGTAGACCAGTGAGGCATAATATCTATCTGGGCTACAGACCATGACTCCGCAGGGTCTCTCCCCACCAAAGACAGCCTAGAAAGGACGCAATGAAGAAGATAAGGAAAGTCAAGGCGATGAGACCCAAGGTCAGCCGCCACCTCCAGTCGGTATTGCTGTAAATTCAATTATGGACAAGCACAGATGCCCAGAAAACCCTAAACCCACAAGATGGCAAAGAGACAAAAGCAGTCCAACAGCTGAGAATTTGTCAGCTTCTGAGGCTGAGCAAGGCAGGCCTGAGTAAATGCCAGCTTACCATCTCTACTATCATTCTGTTTAGTCATCCAACAAGAAATGAATATGAAATTCCAGCAATAAGAAATGAACAAAAGATTGCAGCTAAACACCTTAAATGTTTGCTTTTAGGCTACTGACCAGATAACTAGACCTATCTGCATTATCAATGCAGCATGGAATATTTCCTATTTTTTAATTATTTTTATTATTTTATTACTTTAAGACATTTCTTTTTGGTAATGACAAACTTATTTTTGTCTTGTTTTTTTGTTTTACATCTTTAAAGATTTTTAAATTATTTCATATCTGATTAAGTAGAGACTTTTAAGAACCTCATTTTTAATTTGTAATAAAAGTTTATTTTTGGGAACCGCCCTGCCTGGTTTCAGAAGCTATAACCCTCCATGGCTAAGGCTGAGTGAGAGACCTTGGGATGCTAAGCCATTAAGGAGACAAAGCTTATCTCCTGGCAGGAGCACTGCTTCTGCCCCCTTTACTTCACCCTGCTTGGCCCCAACAGATGACCAGTTAGCCAATGACGGGTAAGATTCCTCAAGGGAGGGATGACCTAAGACAGGCATGGGCACAAAGGGGCCCCCAGGGAAGGACTTGGGGGACTATAGAAAAACGGAGTGATGGACCCTCACCCCTCGGCTTTGACATAGCCTGAGTCCTCATTCTTTCTAGGAGAAGTCCCCTAATCTCTTGGCTGCCTTACTTCCCCTGCCTGACTTAAGCCTGAAACAATGCCAGAAGGCAGTGAAGCCCTGTGCTGGAATGGGTGGTTCCCCAGGGCAATCAGGCTTAAGAGAGAATGCATAAAATCCTGTGAAACCTGCTTTGAGAATGTCCTCAGTTTTCTGATAAGGGTCCAAACTCATAGAATGAGTTTGTTCCCCATAGTTTTATAGCCCTTTAGCTAACTGACGCTGACTCAGTGTACACACTCATAGTTCTTCGTATGTTATCTATTGTTTGATCATTACTGCTGGACAATGATTAATGAGATTTACCTGTATTCCTGTGCAAATTGAACCCAATAAAAGCCCACTGAGGAAAAGGCTCCTGGCCGAAGGCTCCTTTGAGAGAATGGCCACATTTCCTCCCCAAGCAGATCATGTCTTGGTAGACTTATTCTCATCCATGATGAGGGGAGAGGTGGGGGGGCCCTGCGGGCAGAGCCCCCCACAGTTTATAACTTGATTTTTTTCAAAAACATCAACAAACTGCAAGCACCTGTTAATAAAGGTCTTAAATAATAATTAATTAAATTTTAAAAAGAGATTTTAAATTTCTACTGCTTCAGGGGTATCAACTGTGCCCAAACCCTTCTTTCCCACAGCCTGCTGCTTTTGAAGGCCTGAGCTAGGAAGGCAGGTGACCAAGTGGTGTTTGAGTACCTTGCTAGAGGACAGATTTTGATAGGCTGCTCTGAGGTAATGTGGGCTGTTAGCCCTTCCAAGGACTTGGTGACACATCTGGTGCAGCCATGAAATTTTCCAAAGATAAATAAGGGCACAACATTACATAAACCTTAGAAACTGGGAGAAAAAAAAAAGGAGAGGAAGAAGTGGTGAGTCAGAGAATGACCCAGAGGGGCAAAACTAGTTTAAATGCACAGGCTCACACTCAGCATACGGGATGTAGGAAGTGGCATCTGCCTGCTTCTCTCTCCTAATGTTACGGACATTGTCCAAGGTCTGCGCTAAACCAGATTTCAACACTTTTTTGAATTTTGCTTCTCAAATACTAATGTGCATATGAATCCCCTACAGGATCTTGTGAAAATGCAGATTTTGGTTGAGTAGGTTTATGTGAGACCCAAGAATCTTCCTTCCCAGCGAACTCCCAGGTGATGCTCCAGCTGCACATCCAAGATCCACCTTGCCCTCACTCTTAGGAAGAAGAACCCAACCTCTCTATCTTGTGCTGACAGGACTGAGCTGGGCATTTCCTTTAGGATCTGGCTGACCTCTGGCTACTCAAGTTTGCAACACAAGAAACCAAGGGGTTGAAACTCCCTTGGGGAGAGATGGAGTTTTCTGAGGTAGAATCGGGGTGGGTGTAGGGACTGGGAAACTTGGAAGAGGACACTGTATGGGGACAACCTGGAGAGCAGGGAGCAGGAGAGAGGAAGGAGACAGGGAGGGAGTGTCTCCACGGAAAGCCCCTTTACCATCACCACCTCACAGGCTCAAGACTCTAAGTCTTTCCTTTCATGATAGAACTCAGTGGTCAAATGAAATCCACTTAGAACTGCTATTTCTCCATCATGGCAATTTTTTTTATGATACACCTGACCCTTCAATAAAGAACTTTTTCCTAGTTCCGTCCCAATCCTTTTACTATGATACATATTTCTGCCGGACATGGTGGGGTGCCAACAGAAAGTAACTTAATTTTACTTACCACTGTGTTTCAGCCCCACTCTTCCTTGCCCTTGGACAATATCCAGGGCAGAGTGCATAGCTTTTCTGGTTTCTTCCAGGTGATGATGTATCTTTCTATGATCAGACATTAAAAACTCCAAAACTGTTATCTCCTATTCTTGCTGTTTAAAGCTTCTCTCCTCCTTGTAGCTCAGGCCAGACTTGGGTTCAGAAACCTGCAGGAAAGGAAATCATAAACACGTTCGTCCCCTCCCCACCTGTTCTACTGCTTTGGGTTCAGGCTGTGCTGGGAGTGAGGTGAGGAGCAGCCAAGGGGAGTAAAGATCTTATCTACCTGTGACAGCATGGATGGGACTGGAGAGCATTATGGCAAGCGAAATAAGCCAGGCGGTGAAAGACAAATACCATATGATCTCACTTTTAACAGGAACCTAATCAACAAAACAAACAAGCAAAATATAACCAAAGAGGCTGAAATTGAGAGCAGGCTGATGGTGGTCAGAGGGGAGAGGGAAGGAAATTTTAGGGGAAAAGTGTGAAGGATATGCAGAAGCAATTATAGAGGACACATGGACAATAATGGGGGAGGGGAGGTGAGAGGGAGATGGGGAGGGTTGGGGGGTTGGACTGGGTGGGAGGAAAGGCAGAAAACTGTACTAGAACAATAAAAAAATAAATAAATAAATAAAAAAGATCTTATCTACCTGTGCTGTGGGAATCTGTGTGGCCTAGGCCAACCTTAGCCATCTGCTAGATCCCTGAGAGTACTTTCAACTAGAGTATTCACTCAGGAATATTGATGGCACTATTCTAGATGCTATGGAAAATGAAGGTCATCAAAATAATCCATTGTTAGTTATTCAGAGTTTGCAAAGAGCATTTCTCTTTTCTGGTCTCATGAATTGTTTTCCCTCAAGGAAAGCTCTATAGATCTGAGCTTAAACGTGGGCTTCACCTAGAAAACTAGTAGGTATGCCTGAGGTATTTTCCTATATGGTGACCAGATGATCTTTTAGTTCACATAAGAAATCTCTTTGTCTTACAGTCACCTGCCAAAGAAGTCTGCTCACAGGGGGGACTTCCGGTCAAGATGGAGGCGTAGGTGGACACACTGTACCTCCACTCACAAGGAAAGAGGAAAAACAACAAGTTAAAAAGGAAAACACACAACCAGAATGGATAGAGAATAGAACCAAGTGGAAGTCTTACAGCCAAGAAGTTAGAGAGGACACGTTCATCCAGACCGGTAAGCGGGGCGGAGCCGGACGGAGAGCATGAGCAGCAAGACGGCAGTTTGCCCTGAGAGACTCACGGCAGGTGCGCCTGGCCAAAACGCGAACCACACACTCAGCGAAGCCTTCGGCCGGCACACATGGAGAAACCCGTGGGAACAAGCGGGGCCAAGACTGGTGGACCGGGCAGTCCCTCTTTTGCACGCAGATAGACCGGGAGAAGGAGCTGGGGAGTGGAGCAGAGCTCGCGGCCCACCATCACAGGAGCAAGCGCCATTGCTCCCTCCCAGGCCCCACTCCCAAAAGAAGCATCACAACACAACAAGGTAGGTTACCCCACCCTGGTGAACACATAAGGCTCTGCCTCTTAAAGTAACAGGTGCGCAGAGGAAAAAAAAAAATGGCCCAAATGAAAGAATAGAACAGAGCTCCAGAAAAATTACAACTAAGGGACGAGGAGATAGCCAACCTATCAGATGCACAGTTCAAAACACTGGTAATCAGGATGCTCACAAAATTGGAAGAAAGTTGGACACAAATAAATGAACAAATGAAGGATATGCTAAAGAAAATGAGGGAAAATGTGCAGGGAACCAATAGGGAAGAGAAGGAAGCTGGGCCTCAAATCAATGGTGTGGACCAGAAGGAAGAAACAAGAATTCAAAAAAATGAGGAGAGGCTTAGGAACCTCCAAGACATCTGTAAACAGCCCAACACCCGGATCATAGGAATACTAGAAGGAGAAGAGGAAGACCAAGAAATTGAACATTTATTTGAACAAATACTGAAGGAGAACTTCCCCAATCTGGCAAAGAAAATAGACTTCCAGGAAGTCCAAGAAGCTCAGAGAGTCCCAAAGAAGCAGGACTCAAAGAGGAACACACAAATGCACATCATAATTACATTACCCAAGATTAAAAATAAGGAGAGAATCTTAGAGGCAGCAAGAGAAAAGGAGACAGTTACCTACAAAGGAATTCCCATAAGACTGTCAGCTGATTTCTCAAAGGAGACCTTCCAAGCAAGAAGGGGCTGGAAAGAAGTATACCAAATTATGAAAGGCAAGGACCTACATCCGAGATTACTCTATCCAGCAAAACTTTCATTTAGAATGAATGGAAGGCAGATAAAATGCTTCTCAGATAAGGTCAAGTTTAAGGAGTTCATCATCACACAGCCTTTATTATATGAAATGTTAAAGGGATTTACATAAGGTATGGAGGGATATCAACAAGGGAGTGGGAGGGGGAGAGAGGAGGAAAAAGTACAGAGAATAAGTAGCATAAATGGTAGGTAGAAAACAGACAGGGGGAGGTTAAGAATAGTATAGAAAATGTAAAAGCCAAAGAATTTATGTGTATGACCCATGGACAAAAACTAAAGGGCAGGGAATGGGGGGGGATGTGGGGTGGAGGGGAATAAAGAGGGGAAAATGGGACAACTGTAATAGCATAATCAACAAAATATATTAAAAAAAAAAGAAGTCTGCTCACAGAAGGCTTTTGCTCAATATACATAGGTAATTGCAGCTACTGAAATTGAACATTTTCAAGGCCCCCTGGTCAGAACTGGTTGGCTAATGCCTAGGAGTACATTTCAGGGTTCATAATAAGATGCCTTGGAGAATAAAGAAGAGAGAGAAGAGAGGCTCATGCTCCCCAGCCATTAGACTTCAGTGACTCTGAATGTTCCTGTAGGGTCTCCCCAACACTCAGAGGACTAATGCCTGACTGGGACCAGTGTCAAGTGCACACCTCTTGGCCAGATGAGCCAAGTTATATTCATGCTTTGAGTTTACTCACAGAGTAAGAATTAAACCTTAATGCTTTGCTCTTATTCACAACAGGGTATCAAGTTTTAAAGATTCCTCTGTTATGGGTTGAATTGCTCCCCACATATATACCTCCTCAAAGATATGTTGAAATCCTAACTCCCATACCTCAGATATGATCTTATTTGGAGACAGGATCATTGCAGATGTAATCAGTTCAGAAGAGGTCATACTGGAGTAGGGTGGGCCCCTAATCCAATGTGACTGGTGTCCTTAAAAGAAGAGAGCTACATGTCCCCAGAAACGCACATGGAGAACACCATGAGGCAATAAAGGCAGACGGTGCAGTGACGCACACAAAGAGACACTAGAGAGAGCAGAAGAAGGATCCTCCCTGAGAGCTTCAGAGAGTCCGTGGCCACCTTGATTCTGGATGGACTTCTAGCAGCCAGAATTGTAAGAAAATACATTTCTGTTGTTTTAAGGCACCCAGCTTTTGGTACTTTGTTTCTGAAGCTGTAGCAAATGAATACACCCTCTTATGGCCCTTATAGCAGAATGGTAATCATATTCACTTGTGAGCATATCTGATCTCACTCAGGGGACTGGAGGCCCCTAAGGTTCCCTGGAGCCAACACAGACCGCAGTACACAGTAGTATATATTGGTTGAGTGAGCAAATTTTAGGGGTTTAGGTCTTAATGGTATATTAAATACAAGCAAAGATAAGAATTAACAAGGGAGAAATGCCTGGTTGGGTTGTGTGTGTATTTTACTCATAACATCATTATATAATCTCATTTATGATTTGCATAAATTTAACTATTTTGCTATCATTTGAAACCCAAATCAGTGACCTCTTTCTGCAACATGAATGAAACAAAATTCTTTTTTTAAATATATTTTATTGATTATGCTATTACAGTTTTCCTATTTCCCCCCTTTATTTTCCCCTCCACCCTGCACACTCCCTCCCATCCACATTCTCCACCTTTAGTTCATGTCCATGGGTCATACATATAAGTTCTTTGGCTTCTACATTTTCTATACTATTCTTAACCTCCCCCTGTCTATTTTGTACCTACTAATTATGTTATTTATTCTCTCTACCTTTTCCTCATCTCTTCCTGTCCCACTCCCCTGCTGATAACTCTCCGTGTGATCTCCATTTCTGTGGTTCTGTTCCTGTTCTAGTTGTTTGCTTAGTTTGTTTGTTTATTTGTTTGTTTGTTTGTTTTAGGTTCAGTTGTTAATAGCTGTGAGTTTGTTGTCATTTTACTGTTCATATTTTTGGTCTTCTTTTTCTTAGATAAGCCCCTTTAACATTTCCTATAATAAGGGCTTGGTGATGATGAACTCCTTGAACTTGACCTTATCTGGGAAGCACTTTATCTGCCTTTCCATTCTAAATGAAAGCTTTGCTAGACAGAGTAATCTTGGATGTAGGTTCTTGCCTTTCATGACTTGGAATACTTCTTTCCAGACCTTCTGGCCTGTAAGGTCTCTTTTGAGAAATCAGCTGACAGTCTTATGGTAACTCCTTTGTAGGTAACTGTCTCCTTTTGCTGCTTTTAAGATTTTCTCCTTCTCTTTAATCTTGGATAATGTAATTATTATGTGCCTTGGTGTGTGCTTCCTTGGGTACAACTTCTTTAGGACTCTCTAAGCTTCCTGGACTTCCTAGAAGTCTATTTCCTTTGCTAGGTTGGGGGAATTCTCCTTATTATGTTTTCAAATAAGGTTTCAATTTCTTGCTCTTCCTCTTCTCCTTCTGGCATCCCTATGTTGGAATGTTTAAAGTTGTCCTGGAGGTTCCTAAGCCTCTCCTCATTTTTTGAGTTCTTGTTTCTTCATTCTGTTCTGGTTGAATGTTTATTTCTTCCTTCTGCTCCAAAACATTGATTTGAGTCCCTGTTTCCTTCCCGTCACTGTTGGTTCCCTGTACATTTTCCTTTATTTCACTTTTCATAGCCTTCACTTTTTCCTCTGTTTTGCAACCAATATTGCAAATATTTGCAACCAATATTCGGCCAATTCTGTGAGCTTCCTGATTACCAGGATTTCGAACTGTGCGTCTGATAGATTGGCTATTTCTTCATCGCTTAGTTGTATTTTTTCTGGACCTTTGATTTGTTCTTTCATTTGGGCCTTTTTTTTTTTTTTTTTTTTTTTTTTTTTTTTTTTTTTTTTTTTTTTTTTTTTTTTTTTTTTTTTTTTTTTTTTTTTTTTTTTTTTTTTTTTTTTTTTTTTTTTTTTTTTTTTTTTTTTTTTTTTTGGTCTCAGTGGGCCTGTTATGTAGTAAGGGGCGGAGCCTTAGGTGTTCCCCAGGGCGGGGTAACCTATGTTGCTGCATTATGATGCTGTATGTGGGGGAGGGATCTGAAATCCCTCCCCCATGTACTGTGGTCTGTGTTGGTTCCAGGGAACCTTAGGAGCCTCCAGTCCCCTTGTGCCACTAGCTCTGCTCTCTGCAGGTTTTCAGTCACTTCCCCCTGCTAACCACAATCAAATTGGGCTCTTCTGGTGCTGATTCCCAGGTGGGTGGTTTTGTGTACGTTCTGGGACCCTGTGTGTCTCTCCAATGAAATCTCCTGTGAGGCTGGGAGTTTTTCCCACTGCATCAACCCTCACTGGTTTTTGCAATCAGAGGTTTTGAGGCTTTATTTCCCACACTGAAACCCTGGGTTGCTGGTCTGTCTCACTCCCCAGTTGTTCCTCCTGGGTTATCCACACAAATGTGGGAACTTCCTGTCCACCAGCCACTGCCTCCGCCTCACCATGAGTCTTCTCCACCCTGGCTGGCCATCTTTGCCCCTTCTACCAATCTGGATGAATGTTTCTTCTTTAACTCCTTGGTTGTCAGACCTCCATACAGTTCAATTCTCTGTCAGTTCTGGTTGTTGTTTTTTTTTTTTTTTTTAATTTGTTGTTGTCTTTCTTTTGGTTCTGCGAGGAGACACAGTGTGTTTACCTACACCTCCCCAAAACAAAATTCTTCATCCCCTCTCTGGCTGTTTAAGATGATTGGAGTATTAGTCAAATGACAGACCCTGATCTTTACCACCATTTAACTTCTCGGCATCTTTTCCGGTTTCTCACTGCAGCTGGAATGGCTGCTGAGGGACTCTTCCTGCCTGTGAGGTTTATATTATCAGAGATTTAAAGCAAACACTATTTCAAAACTGGCAGTAACTTCAATAATTGACTGAAATTAATGTCCTGAGGTGGAATCTCAGATCATCAATTTAACGTACCTGATTCTTAATCCTTAGGAAAGAGCTAGCATCTGGATGATGGCTGTTTACCTAAGAGGCTGTGACAGGAGGGACCCAGTGATGCAGAAGAGATGTGGGGTGTTAATCTCATTGGGTCTTTATCTTCCACAGGTTCCTTTCTCAATAGAAATTTAGCAGATACTCCACTGAGAGGGACAACCACGTGTGTTGCTCAGGCCTGAACTAGAACCGGCAGAGGTAAGGGCCGGGGAAAACCCATGCTGCATCACTCATGGAGAACACACAGTGGTCCTCCCTTATCTGTGGTTTTGCTTTCTGGGCTTTCAGCTACCTGCCGTTAACTTCAGTTCAAAATATGAATTGAAAAGTTCCAGAAATAAACAACTCATAAATGTTCAATTGCGCACTGTTCTGAGTAGCATAATGAACTTTGCCATCCCTCTCTGCCCTGTCTGGGACATGAGTCATCCTTTTGTCCAGCATATCCATGTTGCATCTGCTTCCTACATGTTAGTCACTTAGTATTGCAGTGCTTGTGTTTAAGTAACCTTTATTTTACTTAAAAATGTCCCTGAGGCTCAAGATGCAAGAGTTTTGATGCTGACAATTTGGATATGCCAAAAAGAAGTTGTAAAGTGCTTCCTTTAAGTGAAAAGGTAAATGTTCAGTACTACCTGTGATTTCAGGTATCTGCAGGGGCTCTTGGAGCATATTCCCCATGAACAAAGGGGGCTCCTCTATGTGCCTTCTTACTACCTCCCCCAGAATTAAAGTTATGAGGCCGCCAGTGAAGTGCAGGCTGGCCTCCTCATTGAGTCCCAGATGGAGGAGAAGGCACGAAGAAGGCAGATACCTGGCTGGGTCTCCCAATAGAAGGCCTGTCTAGTTTGTGACCTGTCTCCCGCTACCCCTACACCACAGAGCCTGGGAACACATCAGCCTGAGCACAGATGGACCATGAGAGCAAGAGAGAGGCTGAGTCTGTTTCCCAGTTTTAAGGCCAAGCACCCTTACTCATTGTATGTGGGATGAGATCCCAGGAATTTCTTTCTTTCTGGACTTATCAATCAGGTCAATTCTTCCTCCTTTGGGAAGAGTGAAGAGAGGGTGTGAAAGGGGACCACAGTATGCATTCCAATACTATAGGGAACCGTTTCACATATCGTGGGAATTGTAGCCCAGCTCTCATTTGAAAAACTCTGCGGGACTCGAGGTTCAGCAAGCAGGCCCCACGTGCACGGAAAGATTCTCCTGTAGGGAATCAGGCTTGCATTGTATCTAGACTGCTATGAGACTTGCTTTTGCTAAAACTCCCTCACCCTGAGTTGAGGCAGTGAGGGCTTACTGTAACTTCCTAAAATCTGAGCTAAACCTCCCAAGTATGGAGTGTAACCAGTTCAACCACTTTTCCCCTGGATCTGTAACATCCTTCTCTTTGAAGTAATTAGCAACATGCTTTCCTTTGTTATCTATAAAAGGTAATTACCTACAGTGAACCTGTGCATAGTCAATAAGGACCTGTGCATAGTAAGTGAAAACCACCCTCAATGTAATGTGCCCAGAAAAGCAATAAAAGCCTGTCCAGGCAGGGGTTGGGCTCTCTCTGGGCCGCTCCTGGGCCCTCTCTCTCTCACTTAGAGAGCGGCCATGCCGGCCATTTTTCTCCACAGGACTTCTGTAGTCCATGTGCATTTGTTTATCAAACGGCCACAACACACGGATTCTGCCGGCCAGGGTCCACATCACAATACTTCTTTCTGATCTTGGAGTAGAAATCCCCTTCCCTCCATGTAAACGTGTATCGGTATCTGGTGGGAGAGGTAGGCGAGGCTGTTCCCAGCAATAGGCAAGACAAAGAACTGCAACACATAATCTCCAAAGAATATTTCCAAGAATGCAGGAAGGATTAGAGTTGAAATTCTAGGTAAACATTTCCTACTCCCACACCTTCCAGACTTGGACCTGCATAAGGCAATTGTCCTCTCACAGACCCCCCAGCTGTGGCCGTACATATCTTCCCTCGAGTCATCCACCCTCCGGCTATTGCCCCAGATCTTAGTGCAGGGACCCCACAGCCACAGTGGGAAAATATCCTGCCTTCCTAAATTGTTTCTTCTAGAATCCTGCAAGTTACACCTCTGCCTGCCCATCCAATCGTGCTTCCTACTCAGTCGTCCTAGCTGCAGGTCAGGGTGGGCTGAGGCCTCCTGACTGTAACCCAGGGAAAGCTGTGGGGCGGCTGACCACCTTACTGGTCATCGATGAAGCTGTTAATTGCAAGACAAGTATAGATTTTCTTCAGGGACCGCACAGCCCGGTCCTAGAATCCTACATGGGGAAAAGGGTAGGTTTCCAATTTGCCTGCTTTGGGCCCTGCCTCTTAGGGATGGCGGCACCTCATTGCCCCACCCCTCCCAGGCCCTGCTGCCTTTATAAGGCCACCAGGAGTTTCTCGTTGTTTTGCACCAGGCATGCAGGAAGTCACGGCTCCAAGCCTGTGCACTGCCTCACATTAATCTGTTTTGATCCAGGTCTTGTTCTGTTAAAAACAGGCAGTTAGTTCACCCCAATATAGATATGTTGATAAATGAGATTATTTAGGGGAGAGGGGGGCAAGGGCTCCGTGGAAGTGCTGGGAAAGCTCTGAAGCTGTCAAAGACAGGCAAGCTCAGCTGTAGACAAGCACCAGAAGCTGTGCTCTGGAGGCAGCTCAGAGGGAAGCAGGTGCAGACAGGAAAGTGCAAGGTATTGGAGGTGAAAAAGCAAATCCAGCACGTGTTCAGGAGGGTCACCATTGGCTGTGGAGTAGGAAATAATTAGGGAGGTGGGAAGATTGGAAAAGTACAGGGGGCTGAAAACAAGAGTGTAGAGCTCAGACTTCCTGCAGTTACTGAAGGAGCTGGAGGAGAGCGATCTGATCAAAGCAGCATTTTGGGAAGATCAATCCCACAAAGCTGTGTAGGGCAAGCTGGTGGAGGAAAGGGCAGGAAGAGGGTACCAGTTAGGATGATGATGGTGGTAGTGATAGTGGTGATGAAGATGATGATGTCAGGGCAGATTTATAATGACATTCACAGTTTTAAACATTTTGCATCTATTATCACACTACCGGTAGGAGGGGATACTACTGTTTTCACCACTTTGCAGATAATGAAACTAAGGAACAGAGAAGTTAAGTAACTTGTCTAGGGTCACGTAGCTAGTAAGTGAAAGACCCAGGGTACAACCACGTGCTCTAATTTGTCCATCCAGGCAAAACACGACGAGGGCCTGAGCAGAAGCACGGCAGTGGCACTGGAAAGACGAGGGTGGGCTGTGATGTCACGGAGTCAGAGGCCACCTGTCCTTCTGTGGTGGCAAGGGGTGGGGAGGAGCCAGGAGCGAGAAACATGGAGAGGGTCACCCAACTTATTGCCATAGGGCTTCAGGGGACTGTGGTCACACCATTGAAGTAGGGGTGCCCAGAGGAGGAGCAGGTCCCCGGAACGAGCTGGGGCCGCCAGCATCTCTGCTCTGAGCCACTGCAACCCTACACTAGCCCTCTCACTGCCTTTCCCCTTTTCCCCTGGTGCCTTACAATCCATCTTTACGCAGAGGTCTCTACATAACGTAAAGCAGATCACGTCATTTCCTGCTAAAATCCATGCGCCTTACTCTGACCAACAAACCTTACATGAAGCAGCTCCAGCCAGTCTCTCTGACATCTCATAACCCTTGGCCCTGGTCTGCCTTGCTTCAATCTCTGGCTTTTCATTTGTTCCCCCTACTCATGTGGCTCTGCTGCCTACATGCAAGCCACTGAGTACCAGCCAGCAGTCCCTCTCTGTGTTGCTCCTGCTCTAGGCTCACAGGCCCTGCTGAAATGTTCACTTGCAGACAGGTCTGCCTACACTGTGTCCTTTATAGTGGCCCTTCCAGTCACCATTGACCACACCTCCCAGTTTTATCAGTCACCACTGGTGTAACAATGTTTAAGTGTATGTATGTAAGTATTAGTTTTCTATTGCTGCTAAAACTAATTACCACATACTTGTGACTTCAAACAAAAGACATTTCTTCTCTCACAGTTATGCAGGCTCAGACTCCAAAATCAGCATCACTGAGCCAAATTCAAGGTGTCACACTCCCTCCAGAGACTCTACAGAATCT